>JAYMTF010002761.1:0-17142 GCA_036897485.1 Pelargonium nanum | reverse complement strand
TCTCCTCCTTAGCACCTACTACTTCAATGCTTAGCACCTCTATCAAGTTCTTAGAGCCTCTCTTAGCATCCCCATTTGAGATGCTAGGGAAGAATTCAGATGCAAAATTAAATTTTATTATTGATCATGATTCATGCATACGTATGTTGTCTTTTTTTTTAAAATCAAATTTTATCATTACGTAGAAAGAGACACAATTGTTGCATACAATATTGTCTTTTGCTCCCGAGGGGTTGGCGCAATGGTGAAGACACACATCTCCATGTAGGAGGTCGTGGGTTCAAATCTCATTGCGTCGGGTAGGGTGTGGTTTGGTTTAAAAGGGGAGAACTACCCATGTTGTGTAGCTCAATGGAAAAAAAGATATTGTCTTTTATTTTTAAAATTAAAATTTATTGTTGTGTAAAGAAACCCAATTAATTGATACAATTGTATATGTTTATTGCAGACTTAAATTTAAATTCTAATATTTAGGTGCGAAGACATTTTACACGAATACAGAGACTATAATGCTTGGCATTACCAGTTTTGACCTTATTGCTAATAGGATATTATGCATCATGCATAATATTAGCAACGATTAATTTGCGTAGGTAACATTCGTATGCATCAAGTATAACCCATTGGAATGTGAATGGTAGTTATTGATCCACAATTTGATTTCATATTCTCAATAAGTATTAATTTCCTCCAATATTTGATGGAAAGTCGGAATAAAAGGTGCATACAAAAGGTGCATACACGTCGAAATAATGTCTATGCCATAAGCTTCTTGTACAATAATTTTGTATATACTTATAACATTGCAAGAGTACAAAGTAAATGTTGAATTTCATTATTTATATCTATAACCATTACAATTACATGCCATGACAATCATGCATACAAGAGCTAAAAAATTCCTGTTCACACATTTTGTTAGACTAGGCTTCATTGCATATGTGTGTTTCACCAATAATGTCACGCCAATATTGACTCCAATTGCATCAAATTAAATATATATTATGGTTTAATTTATGTGTAAATAAATAAGACCCATTGTTACAATTACAATAAATAAATAAGTAAGTAATTTTGGTAGGTGATGCTAAGCACAAATATACATATAAAATTGATAAAAACAATAATGTGAAACAAAGTCACGTGACAAATATTTTGATAAGCCTGTAAATTGTAACCCAAGTGAGTGACAAATCCAACAAGCTCACACATGAAAACACCACCACATGTTTTGGTTATGCTTCAATTATGTACGTACTTCGAATTAATAATGCAACTGCCCACAAAATAAACTAACAAACAAATAAATTTGTTATTATATTGTAATTATATTAAATATAATGCAGAAAACTACAAGGTTAAAAAAAGCTATAGCTTATGGTCATATTATTATTGTCCTTGTCCCAAAATTATTACACTCTCATTTTGTTTTAATAAGTTTGTTTCTCATTGCATACACATATTATAAGTAAACAATCGTTATGGATTATAAATTCAACCTTAGTAGGAATTTTTAGAAGAATTGGTCTTTTAATATAAAAGTGGAGCTTTGTTCACAAAAATGAGATCATGATTGTGTTGTGTTCGAGGGCATCTGAAATACGCACGCTTAAAAGTATAATTGTAAACTAGTCGTAATAACGTGTTAAGTGTGTTGGGTCGTGTTGTGCTATACGTGTTAGATAGTGTTCTATCAAATATGTTGGTTATGTTGTGCGTAATGTGTTGAGTCGTGTTTGTGTCGAGTTGTGTCAATACATCTTATTTAGTTACCGTATTAAACGTTTCATGTTTATGTTGAATCGAATACACAATAACCGTTCAGTACGACATTTACGAATTGTCAACTATACCTTTTTCCTTAAATATCAATGTGAAGGGAATCAGAATATATATATTAAAAAGTCACGATGCAAGAGAACACTGGCAGGAATTATTTGCGCAAACACAATGCGTGGAAGTGCAACGTTAAATTTTCTTCCTAGTGAGGTGTGTTGTTGGAATTGTTGTCTCCTACAATACAAGTCGCAGGTCAAAAGTTGCCTGAAACTGACTGAACATAGTGTACATGACCCAAAATAGTATCCTTCCACCACACCCTCACATTATGGTTGCATTGCATTTTAGCCATGTGGTTTGGTCTTTACCATTCATTTCTCCATCCACTCTTTATTTTCCGCCATCGTTGAACTTCTTAAAACAAAAACTGAAAAAGAATTTGTTTGCGTGAAATGTTGTTCAATGCAATCTTCTCGATTGGAAGATGATTGGAAGATAAGCAGAACGGAAAACAAAAGAATAGTAAACCAAAATAGTCTATGTACTATCCAATTTGTTCCGATTTAGTTGACATATCTTTCATTTGTCCAATTTAGTACAAACCATATTGAAAGTGACAGTTCATTCCATTCCATTAAATTTAGTAAATTGAATGGAATGGGTTATATTGAAACACTTTCACAGTATTTGCACTAAAATCGGAATAGATGAAAGATTTTTGGACTGAGTCGAAGCAAATGAAAGTTCACATAATAAATCAGAACAAACTAATAGTACAAAGACTATTTTGAATCATTGTTTCAAAACAAAATGCAAAACACAAGAAGCAAAAGTGCCTCAAATCCACAAACTCAGTCACAGTAATGGCACATCATATCAAACATGTGGTGTGTTCCTGCAAATGCAATGCATGGTCACAAGTTTATGCATCAAATTAAGCTGATGGAAAAATTAAGACAAAAATCCTCTGTCTTTTGTTTTGCTTGTGTTTCATTTTTTCTCTACATTACTTTGTTGTTGTCTCTTTCCTTGCCCTTGCATTGATCTCTCCCACAGTGAAAAATGTTGGGCACAACAGTGTTGATTGTTCCTGTTTCACACACACACACACAAAAAAAGAAGGAAAAAAAAAAGAAGAGGCCCATCAACAGTGAGCATCAAGCAACTCATGTTCTGTATAGTAAAATTATGCATACCAAGATCAAAACAACGACCACAACGGTTATCTATAAAGGTTATAGCTAACAAAGTTAAGAACAATATAGATGCAATTCAATCCAAGAATATATACACTAAGATGCTGAACATGTCACTTCACCAATCTTCAATGTCAATTGTGATGAAAGCGATTAACTTGTAATCCAAGGCAACTACAGGACAACTCGCCGTCATATTTAGATGCCAATTTCCCTATTGTAGCAATCACAATAAAGACTAGGGTTCATGAGGGGAAAAGGGTTTTATTTTTTTTCATGAATTTATCAAACCAGTCCAAAGCAAATCAATGTAGCATATATAAAGTCAATTTGGAGTGACATGACAACACTACACATTGAAGCATGAGGTTGTTTTTCCTCGTTATCTCATGTGATTCCTGGCCCTAGTTGTCTCCTCCTCCAGATTCACACAAATTCTCGGTACTCAACAAATAAATGAAGAAAAAGAACAGTCATGTGGTTAAAAAAAACTGACCCATTTTCCATAGACGCCTGTCAATGTGGTACCATTGCAGCCATGTGGTGTGTTCCTCAATTTTCAGTTGGAGACAATTTAGGACATTAACTGATGCATCCTGGAATACACATCCAAAAAGTCAAACATGTAACCCTAAAAAAATCTTGGTCTTGAATTCGCCATCCACTGCATGTGAATCAACTTGTTTGCATATACTCGGGTTGTTTTCGCTTCATAAATGAAGCAAGAGCTTATTTCGGTTTCACTACAACAGTAGCACATGTTATGTTTCAGTGAAACAAAATGTTATTTCAAAAATGCGTGAATGTAAATGAAAGAAGGATCAACTGATCAATCATCTGATGCCCGGTGTATGCAAATAATCATATCATTCTAGTCCATCCTCAAATCTATTTTCGAGTAATGGTCGACATTTGGTCAGTTAGTCCCAAATACTTGGGATTCAAATATTTGAATTGAATATATTTCTCAAAAAGAAAACCGGATAATACCTTCACAATGGTGTATCTGAGGACCAAACAGTCAAGTCAACTAATCTATACAGACACATTCTCAATCAAAACAAACAACATAAAAATGCAAGGAACCTTTAGTAGTATTTTGCGATAGCATAGCTTCTCTTTCACAATAATCGGTATATTTGTTGACTAAATAGCTCTTTCTATATCAGGGGAAGCACTTCATTCTCTGCAAAATGGCACAAGATAATACATATTCAATCAGAACTGGCCTTGATCGTGTTAACTGATTTTTAAGTCCATAGAGACTGGAAATTACCTGTCTTTCTATTTCAACTGCAGATGCAGCAAGCCTCCGTCGCAATGTTGATATCTTGTTTTCACAACTCCCTTCCTCCACCTCAGTATCTTGAAGCAAAAACAGCACAAGAAAATAATTAAAATCTCTTTTTTTCTCACTTCAGATTGTTCAAGTTTGGATTAAGATTTTTTGTCATGAGAATGACTCTGGAATGTGAATCGCATTCTCATTTCCATTCTTGATTCTCGTTCTCATTCCAAATTTTTTACTCCAAACGCTACCTTAGTTTCTTTGTTCGGGTTTCTAAATTGGAACATGAGATATTTTTTTCCTCTCGGGATATATCTTAGGATGTCAAGAATAATATAACACCAAGGTAGCGTTTGGATTAAAAAAATTGAAATATGAATCCAAAGCAGTTCTCATGACCAAAAAGTTTTAATAGAAACATAATGAACTGGAATCTCATTCCTATTCCCATTTCGATTCTTGATTCTCATTCATGAACACAAATTATAATTCAAGCGCTACTAATATCATTGGCACACAATATCATGTTGTACTTGTACTCCCTTCGTCCCAAAAATTAGTGTCCACTTTCTCTATAAAAAATTGTCCAAAATGAGTGTCCAGTTTCATTTTTGGTTAGTTCGTTAGTTATGAATTGCCAACAATATCTCAAAGATAAGTTAGTTAGAACCCCTTGAGTTCGTTACATCAAGAGCACATGGGGGTATAAAAGGAATTAAAAGTACTACCCAAACTAACTTATATTCAACTTCAAAAAAGAAATGGAAAAGTGGGTACTCATTTTGAGAGAGATAGGGAGTATTGGTTAGTGACTATCATGATCTTCTTTGCTATGTGAACAAAAGATCCATCATTATATACACCCCATTCGGTTTACGGCTATCAATCTCAGCAGAAGAATCCAACTGATTATAAAACAGTAGCTTATAGTAAACTTGTTCTCTCACTTCTAGTTACACTTATACTCTATTATTGAACAAGGGTCAGTGATAGGGATAAGAGAAGAGGATATGCAGCAGGCTAAAGGCCATAACCTGATAATATGCAAGGAGTAGAGTCAGTTGCTACTTACTAGTAAAAAAGTGCTGTTACTAAAATAGAATAGTAAGCTTCTTCGACTCACCGTAGTAGTATGATGACAGAATGGTGATGCGCTCGGTGGGCTGAAAAAGCAGAAAATGAAAAGAAACTAAATTTAGCTCACAGATGAGAAAGCAGTGGCAGCATAAATAAGAATCTAAAATAAGTTGCATTTTATCGTAATTAGCTACGAACAGATAAAAATCAGGATGGATTGCCGAAACAAACAAAACAGCTGGAGCATGAAATAGGCCAAACTATCTTACACCAATCCAGAGTTTGTATCTAATATTATCTATAGTACAAGAATTAAAGCCAGCCATGATTCTGAAGAAAGTTCAACAGACCAATAGGACTTAAACTAACCATTTAAATAATCTTATAAAAAATAAATAACTCTATGCATTCGTAGATACAATATATTAGTTCTATAATAATACATGACTATGAATTCAAGAGTTAGGCCTCCTGTTTCTTCGTAGGGTACAACATGTGCCACTATCTAAATCTTGATTAAATCCATCATCAACATGGAAGATGCCAAATAATTTTTAAAATCCCCCCAGACATGAGTATTACTAGTTTACTTTCACATAAATACAACCAAAATGAGTGTTTAGTTTCTCTATAAGAAATATTCCAAAACAAGTGTTATCTTTCTGTTTTAGGAAGTTAGTTACACATGAATTACCAATAATATCTTCATAATATGTTAGTTAGTTGCCTTTGAATTTGTTACAACTAATGCACATAGAGAATTAGAGATACATAGGGAAAATGACCAATACTTACTCTCTTAATTTTTTTCCGAAAAAAAAAGGAATACAAAACACTTATTTTGGGACAGAAGTATAATAGAACACAATGAAACAAATATACATGTCTATTTTTTTTTTTTTTTTTGAAGCAAAATATGTGTGTCTATTAGTTAAACTAAAACAGTTAATTCCTCTGTCCCAAAATGAGTGTTTGCTTTCTCTTTTAGGAAGTCAGGTTTGCATAATATCCCTAAAAAAATTCAAAAAAAATCCCTAAAATAAGTAAGTTAGAGCCACTTGAGCTTGTCACAACAAAGTCATGTAATGTGGGGGCACAAATGGAAAAGTTGAACACTAATCAAATTATCTTAATTTTTTGCAACAAAAAAAGAAGTAGAGACTCATAATGGGGCAGAGGGAATAGTAAACAGTGGAACAAATTTACACTGAAAATTAAGTTCACGATTTTCATAAAGGCATAAGTAGCCGGAGATGCACCCATAATAATTATGTGTCTTTAAGTTATGAAAGAACGCAGAAGTATATACCATTACAAAGATCCCTTCACGATGTGTGGGGAGTTGCTCCAGCTTGCTCAATGTCTCGTCCCCTTTAGTAAGTTTGCCAAATATTGCATACTGAAGTGTTCAAGTCAAATTGTCATCAGCACGAACATGAAATTTTGAAAACAATATTTGAAATAATTCATAACAGCTAACATACTTGGTGATCAAGATGAGGGGCGTTCCCAAGAAGTATTGAAAATGAGGATCCTCCACTGTTTGGATCTGCATGCCTACATCAAAACAGCGTGGCACTAAAACAATGAACTTTGATCTCAGCAAACAGTTCAGAAGCAATTCAAGTCAAAATAGCAATGGCCGGAGAAGTTCTACACCTAGAATATATTGAAAATCACAGATTTTGGATGTAATAATCTATCACATTCAATCGAACCAAGGAATATCAGGGCCATCAAAAAATGAATTGCAATGGAACATTGAAAACAATTTCACTTAAATGCCACCTTTTCATATTCACCACCTCCACTAGATGCTACTTAAAAACCGACCCCATTCAAAATGATGAATTTGCTCATGAAGCCTCATACATAATAAGTAACACAACATAATAAGATGTTATTCTGGGAAAGCAAGACAAGTGATTTTCATAGAGCATGAGCAATGAAATGCATAAAATACCATCATAAAACACCAGATATCTACATGAAGTAGCAGTAGATGATACTCCGTAATTCGTAACACAACGAAACATATCATAAAAATTGAAATCAAGATTCACAAAAAAGACATACATTATCACGCTTCCCATATCAAAACTAAAGAAAACAAATACCTCCCCATGGAGAGAATCCCTCTCACATGTTTCACATCGCTAAATTCACCCACTACAGTTTTCACACCTTCCGTCATTTGTTCATCATTCATAGGAGCCAACCTTCCGTTCACCACATCCGCCACTTGAGCAACAAACCCTCGATCAACCTAAACCAGTTCACTATTTCATAATTAGCAACCACATTAATTTATCATCTAGCCAACATAAAAATCTTTCTTCTAAAAGAAAATCACAAACTTAATCAAGTGACACTAATTACCCTGAAGAAATGGTTGGTATTGTAGCAACCAAGACGAACAAGTTTGAAAATATGCTCAACAGTTTTGGGCGCAACATCTGGATAGAACCCAAATTCAATGTCCCCATAGTTAGTCTGCATCAAAAACACAATTCAATTACCCAAGTATAAAAACACAATAAAAATCCAAAATTCATCATCACCTATTAAACAACACAAATAATTGATCTCATATCAACATTACAAAACAAAAAAAGCATCTGGGTTATTCGAAATCGGAATCAAATCTGAATATCTAATTGAAGCTCTCTCAAAATAGAAATTGAACCTGAAAGACAACGCGAGCCGAACCGAGCACGGGATCGGAGGCACCAAGTACCGAAACCAAGCTCAAGAAACCAAGAACGCAGCTCCATCTCTGGCCTCCATTACGCTTCCACATTGTGTAGTTCAGTGTTCATCGATCAAGAAGATGACCCAAAAAAAAAAACATTAAATAATTTTTTTAATATAAGATATAAAATTTGGGCCTATGTAAGCTTGAGCAAGCCCATATTTATAGATATTGGGCTTTATAGGCCCAAACTTATGTAGCTTTCTCTAACCAATCTTCACCTTGGACTTTAACAATGGGTCCAATGATCCAAGCCCATGTCTGGCCCAATTTTTTTTCAAACCTCACTCTTTTGTTATTTTTTTCATTATTATTATTTTTTTTTTTGCATGAAATAATTGTTGTCTTTTATCATTGAAGATGAATAAGCAAAAAAGCAGTTAAGGCATCAATTCTCAAATCATTAAATATTGGCATCCCCTTCATGACTTATGTGCCATGAATGAACCTATAGACATTGTGTTCAAATTTCATGTCCACAAGAGTCTTATTCATTCGATACTTGAGTAGACTACCAAATATTTTTTCTTTTGTATACTAATGGCATATTTCTAAATATCAACTCTTTAGTCACTATTTTCGGATACTAATTCCATGTTTTTCACCACATGTTAAACATCTCGAAGACAATATTAATATTCTTTTCAGGTGATATTTCAACACGTAACAGAAAAATAGTATGTTGGAATAAAATTTGGTGGAAATAATATATTATGCTCATTGTGTTTGTTTCCATGTTGTTGTTCCCAAATCCTAGTCATGAGCTTTGTGCTATTCTTGTCCTGGAAAGTTTTAATTCTTGTGCTTTGTTGGTGTCACTGTGAAATGGAAGTGATGGTGTTGTGTAATATAGATTCCATGTTAATATGGTAACACTAACATTCCTTGTCAATGTCCATATTGCTTAGAGAACCTAATTCTATTTGTGGCTTTTTCTTGTTTCAATCTTGTCATTCCTCTAAAATTGCATCTAGACAACATATTGCTTGAGTTTTGGGTTCAAACTTGTATCACAAATAGCTAACCTAATAGTGGTCATAGCTTTGCAATTTGTTCTATGCCTAATTTTTTTATCATAAAATATTATTGTCGTTGTTTCAAAATAACTGTACACTTACCAAGACATGTTGGGCCAAGTGGTTAATACCACTTTGGATTCCTTATGAGATCTCAAGTTCGAGCCTCCTTGTCGACGGTTTGGGGTGGAATTTGTGAGGTGGGGTTTAGGGTGACGCTCCCAAAGGGAGTAAGAAACATTGTTACTTCGAGTATGATGTCCCGTTGCTGATAAAAAAAAATAATAGTTGTTCACTTTTATATTGAGAGTTATTTATGAATTATTCAAATAACATGTTAATATACTTTATTATTTATAGCCTACATTATAATTGGTGATAGATATCAAGAAAATTCTTATTCCATCTCTCATTATAAAACTTTAACAATATCATCAAATTACATAGCAATTTATTCTTATTTTCTTGTTTGTTTGCTTCTATATTTTATCTTCCACTTTCTACATCAAAATTTCATCTTACCAATTTAGAGAACATGACATGAACAAGAAAAGCACCAGCACAAAAACAAAATTCTTATCTTCTAGAATGAAGAAAAAGAGATAAATACAACCCTTGTAATGGAAAAAAACAAAGAATCACAATATACAAAAGTGTTATTCAACACCTGTCTTAGCAAACAAACCAAACACATGAAACACATATATATAATCTTTGCTGCTAAGGAAAAAAAAATATCCATATCGATCTATCTATCTAATCCACAACATTACTTTATAATAATAAAAAGTGATATAATTATCTTGTACCTCCAAATTATTTCATATAATTGCAGACATAAGTTAATTCGACCTAAAGCAACATGCAACATCTGTTGTATATACCTAAAATAAATTGAAGTTGTCGAGTTTGGTAACAAATATTTTCTTGATCAAGCAATGTGTGAAAATCAATATTTCACTACTTTTGAGTATATAAGAGTGATTGAAACTAAACACAAGGTAGTTCCATATATTCTAATTATTGATGTGCCTCTTTTGATACGGTTAATTTCGGTTTATTGGAGTGTGTTATCGTCTTATCCACATATTAAGTTAGTCATCTAGAAAATTATTAAGTTCAAAATTTCGAGGATGGAGCTGGAGGCTTTGGGACCGAGCCGGATGCTTGGATCCTTACTTCTAGGTTTCTGGAGCCTGCGCAAAAGAAGCACACCGTTAAGAGTAGACTTAGGTGTTTACCCGAAAAACCGCGTCAGACGTGAAAGTAAGACTATCAACCATGGGAATTTGAATCACACCTCACTAAGGAGGACTTTGAAGAGCATTTACAAAAAAAAAAAAAAAAAAAAAAAAAAAAACTCTACATCTTCTCTTCTTACCAAGAATATGAGTGTCTATATGTATGACCTTCGAGGCCCCTAAGAGAATCTATCGTTAAGGATGATATTTTAGTGTCCAAGTAGAGTAAAACATCGCGGCGGTGAACTGGTGAGGCGAGGAACCCTAGAGGTGACCTAGCAAAGCGGGAATCTTCAAGGTCTGCTCCTCCAAGGAAGAAGGCCCTTCATCCCAACTTCTTAATTATCTCAATTGCTCGTTCTGAACCTCACTCCTAAGAAAGACTCTTAAAACCCTCGTGTCAAAGGCACGCCTTCAAAGTAGGCTTACGGTCGTCCAATTAACTATCAAAGTCGCATGAGAGCAAGGTCCCAAATCTCAAAAGGGCGTCTAAAATAATGTTCAAAAGGCAAGCCATAAGCTCACCATGCGACACACACTCCATCATCTAATCATGTGTCATCACGTCGTCAGTTTTGATTGTATGTATAGATACCCAGTTTTTAAAAAATGGAAAATAATCACATTCTCATATCCAACTCTCCAAACTTGGTAGTTCCTACGACTTTCTTATAAGAAACATTGTTTAGTGGATACATGTCTAGATTTCTACTTAATGGCACATTCGCCGTGTTTCAAGACCCAGAACACTAGCTATACCTCATAAGATTTATACTAGGAAACCAAACTTAAGTCGCAAGATCTCAACATATTCATTTTTAGCACACAAAAAGAAATTGACCGATTTTATCATATTTGAACCTGGGTCAAACAGGCGCATAAAAAAATAATACCCTTCAAGGCCAAATAACATTCAAAATGATGCATTATAATAAATAAATAAATAAATAAATCTCATGTTGACAATCACAAAGAAGTAATATAATTAAGAGCATGAAAATGGCAATTTTGCAGTATTATACATTCTCTCATTAAAAATAAAAGAACATTGATGAAAACGAATAATAATATAAATAATATAATAAGTATTATTATAATGAAAACAGTCTAAAAATTGAACACAATCAAGTAATGTGTGTTGTGTGTGGTGTCATACACCTAAAAGATTCTCCACTTTGTATTATTGCATCAAATGACCCTCAAGAACAAGCACAAGGCACTTCCTTGATTATGAGATGTCAATCATTTTAGGCTGTAAATTTGGAATAATATTAATCCCCTCTCAACTTTTTTTCTTTCCTTTACATATTTTTTTAAAATGAATGTTTGTTTCATTGAATTTTGATTGGTTGGTAACTTGACATGCTATTATGTTCTCAAGTCATGTCATTATCGGAAAGAAAAGCATCTAATCTTGCTTTACTATAAATGAAAATTCGATGCACGAATAATTCAACATGTTAGTGTTTCTTAAACGATAACTTGAATCTAAATAATATAATACGTTTATAAGAACTTAAAAAAGCTCAAAATCATACCTTGAATAGAAAAATTAAATTAAAATGAATTAAGATAAGAACAAAGTGTCTTTCAAATGACGGTATTTGTTGGCTCACAACCAAGTTTCAACCAAATTCGCCAATGCCTGAAATCAAAAGCGCACGAAACCATAACTAACAGAAACAAAATTTGAAATAAAAAAATTACTCAAATATCCTTCAAACATCACCTCATTCATTAGCTTAAGATGACCGGGTTTCAACCAAATTCGAGATCATCAATACCCGAGTTTAAAAGCGCTCAAAACCATAACTCGAATAAAAATAACAAATTTACCGAAATGCCCTTCAAACGGTCCCTCATCATTGGCTTGAGACGACCAAATTCGAAATCATCAATACCTGAGCTTAAAAGCACTCGAGTTTTCAACGTCAACCTTATCGAACGGAGGGTCATTGTCATGAAAGTGTGGTTGTTTAGTTAACCAAAAGAGTAATTAAAAGAGTATATCCGAAAATTTCATGTGATCAAAGGTCGGTTTATTGCCATAGTTAGGCGAAATTCACGGTATTCTTGTTTCCCTCTTTATTGCTTATGAAGATGACATAAAGCTCTCTCTCTCTCTCTCCTTTCACTATTTGCATATTTTCCAAGGAAAATCCATGAAGGAGAGTTAGAGTTGTGTACATATCATAAGAAAATTTTCTCGAGAAAGTGACACATTTTGAAGGTGACGTTTGCCTAACAATTTTGGTTTTTTATATTCTATTTTCTTTTTTTTTGAAATTATTTTTCTTTTTTCTTTTATGAAGGTGTACATATGTTTCTTGTGTTGACCTTTCCACTTGGCTTTTTATGCTTCAAAGACTTTAATTTTGCTCCAATCACATTGCCTATTCCAACTTGTTCTCTCTTTAACAACTTTCAAAAACATTGTTATCAAACAACTTTGAGGTCATTATATGTATATATACACATCTTTGTTTTTGTCTACATTCATGTATTTTTTTTTCTATTTTTATATGTTTTGTATGATCTATATGAAAACGCGTACATAATAAATGTCTTAATCGGATATTAATGTTGGAGATTCTTAAGCTGATTGAATGCAAACAGTATAATTAGATGATTCGTATAATGACATATCAAATTGACGTGTCAAGTACTTAAGTTTTCTAATAATGTTTTATGAAAGTGATATTACAATATGATCTCATCTGCTTCAATTAGTTATTATTAAACGTTAATTCTTAAGACAATCAATCGTTTGTATTGTATATAATGCATGGGTAGGAAAATGAACTCGATCACTTAAATGCTAGTACATAATATCTTTCTTTTTTTCTTTTTTTTCTTTTTTTCTTTGAAGAATCTAATAAAGCTTATCACCATGTAATTAGTTTTTCATAATAACAATATTGTGGTTAGAGATCATAATGCTCAACTATATAGAAATGAAAATAAATTGAACAATAGCACAGTAACAATTTTGAAGAAAATTACTTTAGGAAATAAAAATAATAAAAATCAAACAAAATTACGAACTACCGATATTGTATATCCAATAATAATAATAAAAACTCTAAACACTTTTTTAACGTCTGGAAATGACCCAAAACGGAGCAAATCGTGATCAAAAGTTATGTGTTTTGACGGCATGCATGTTTTGAATGTACTGATCAAATTTCAACATGTTTTGATCACGTAATTGTGTGACCTAATTTCTCTCTACTAGTATTGCACTTTTCATGTGTAATTTTAGTATTGATTGTGCTAATGATTTTTGGGTTGATGGGTCTTAAAAACTTAATGGTGCTAGTGAGATGGGGCCATGGTAGATAAAACCCAAACTAATTTGGAACATGCATGTCATGTAAACCACCATACATGTCACATGGCCAAGCTTCCCCACAAAAACAATTTCACTTCTCTTTCACTCCAAAACAAGAAACAACACCACCAAGCACAAAGAGAAAATTTATATATAGATAAAGGCAAAAAAAAGCAACACCCTTAGCTGTAGGAATGAGACATTTTCTATACCAAAGTCTATGCCAAAAACCCATTCTTTCTTTTGTTCATTACTTAAACTTTTATTTCATGTATTTGCGTTACTTCTTAAATCGCAAAAGATTCCATTTTATTTGTTTTCACTTTCACAAAAATTAACGTAACATTCAAAATGTCTGTTTATTTATCCGAATCAGAATCATTATCGAAATAACAAAAAGTTATTCTCTTTGCCATGATTTTTCACCATCCATGCACAACACGCATATCTTTGCTTGCTAGATTGCGTGATAGCAAATGCTACGGCTCCAAAAAGCTTGCCTCATGTCACCATTAGAGAGAGGATTGTGGATGCAACTCAACACTTGTTTTTGGTATATTTTTTTGCATACCCTCCTTTTGTGGATATCAAAATTTCAAAGAACTTCTATTTTTAGTTTCAATGATTATATTTTGACATTTGTTGTTGCAACGGTTAGTTAGATAGCGATTCTATCTTTATACGGTATACATTCTTATATACGACAATATATTCGGTTACGTTCAAATACTTCGCAAAAGAGATATGTTATCATGTTAAATTAAAAAGTAGCTTCCATCCTTTTCATTTTTTCCAACTTATCGATTTGAATGTTAATGAGGATTTAAAAAAACATAATCATTGTTATTCAAATAATTTTCATTTCGCAGTGACTAGATGTGATCTCTTCGTGCTCTAATGCCTAAGTTAGATCTCAGTACTGGTAGCAGGTTGGGTTTGTTGGTCCTTGATTGTGTGACCATAGTCGATATGTTTGATAGTGTCGTCTTCTCTTATGTTAGTCGCTCTGCGAATAGGGTTGCGCACGAGTTAGCTCGGCTTCCCGATTTTATGTCTGAGTGTTGCTTCTTTACTTCGGATTCTTTACCGAGATAGTTCGAGATTGTATTTTGATTGATTTGCAATAATATTTTGAGTTACTTTCAAAAAAAATATAATAATCTTTGGTACACACTTCTCTGGTGATTCACTCCAAGGAGACTAGTTCAATGTCTTGCACAATTTACCATGAATAAAATAATTTAGGTGTGTTAAAGTGTACCTCTCTTCTAACCTCTATTTACGCGCTTTATGATATTAATTCAATATAATTAGAAGATGATTCATTGATTATAGACCTAAACAATAAGCACATTAATGTACATGATGATCAACTGAGTTACGCATCTCAATTAGTCAATTATAATTATTAATGCTTAGATTAAAGTAATACCCTAACACTATGAATAAATTATAAATTAAAGAAGGTGAGTATTTGAATGAAAAGTTGTATAGTTTTAATTGAAGATTAAATGAGTAATAACCATTTAGAGTGGTTTAATTAATTGTTTTCTTCCTTAGCCATGAGATTTTCAAAACGGGTCCGCAATGAACACAAGATTGGCATTTTTAAGCCATATCACACTAATTCTCATTCAAATCGAAAATGTAAACTAATAAGAATGACAAAACTCTTCCTACCAAACAACTGAATTTCTTGGAATTAGTCTAAGAATTTGTTTAAGTGAGTGAGTCTAAGAGAATAATATTAAAATAGAAGCTAAATTGAAAACCAATTTAAAACAGAATTGGTACTAAAAAGAATATTCTCTAAATTTAAAATTATAAACAAAACATTTCCCAAAAATATCTCTACTATCCAAAGGAATTGTCAACGAATTGGTCGTTACAAGTTGTTAAAGTTACAAGTCAATCTCTATTCTAATTGACAAAAAGAAAAACAAAGACTCAATCAGTTGATTTAATATTCTCTTGATTTGTTATGTCTTAGACTTTGTTTTCAATTGATTTCACATTTCATGTTGTCATTGTGGGGTTGAACATAATCCATTTGTCTCTTTTTCTTGGCCTTCTCTTATCAATTCACAATTCTTAATCATCATCAGCATGTTATCATTTCAACACACAAGTTTTAATGTCATATAATTGAAATGTCTAATCCAAATCAATGTATTTGTATTTATTTTTTTGAGTGTATTTTTGTTCTTACTACTATTGTTTATGTTATGTTGAAAAACTCATCCAAAATATTACTAAAGATGAAAATTAAAACTCAAAATTTGTTCGTATTACAGAACGAAACATTAATCGAACGTTTATATTATCACTCATTATTTTGTTGAAGATTGCCTACATGAAGGCCTCATATATTGGACCAAATATGGGCCAAGAAAGAAGCTACTGGGCCTCAAATTATGTTATCACTCATTATTTTGTTGAAGGTTGTCTCGTGTGCAGATGACCATTTTAATCCTCGTAATAGGGTTACAATTTTTTGCATTCAACGATTAAATTAAAGTAAATTTAAATGTGACTAAGTCCCGCTCATCTACTGTTTGATTGAGACCGTTCGCTCTTTTTATATTATTACAACTAGTATTTGACCCCGTGCGTTGCACGGGTAGTATACCATAATTTATAAAGAAAAATATTATTTATATGATTATAAATTCAATGTGAGATGTTTGAATTCATTTTTACTTCAGTAACTTACCACAAATTGAATTTTCATCTAATTAGATATGTGGTGTGAGACGTTTGAATTTGTCTCACTTCAATGATTTACTACAACTTTTCATGCTTTTAAAAAAATTTTACAAATAGTTTTTATATAACAACCTTATATACACATTTGGAATTTGGAATTATGAAGAAAAATGCAATTTTTATTATATTCAATCAATGTAATGTACATGAGTTAGTTTAATATATATTCATTTGAATTATGAAAACTATATTATAATATATATATTAAAGATAATATATTTTCAAGTTCAACTTATCATTTTTATTTCAAATTTGATTAAGAATTTTTACTCTATATCAATATATCAACTTAAATAATGAATTACATTTTATTGGATTGGATTAAGAAATGTAATCACATAGAAGAAAAAATAATTTCTCTTACAAATGGTAAAGTAATGGTGTTGCCAACCCACTAAAGTTCAAGCAATGTCTTAGGAAAAGCATCACCATTACAAGCCAAAACTTTAAGATTCTCGAAAATCTCAACCAATTCATTAAACCTAATCGATTTGCAATCGACCCATCAACGAAGAAGTAAAATTCAAGACCAAAAACTCAAAAATTTGTGCATTTATATTTGCATTAGTGTTGTGTAGGGATCGAAAATGACACTGATTCGACTCCACCTGCAGCTCCAATACCTCCAACACAACAATGGAAGCTTGGAGAACAAAAAGAGAGGAAATTATGAAGTGAATAGATAATATGTTAAAT
>JAYMTF010002760.1:0-17146 GCA_036897485.1 Pelargonium nanum | reverse complement strand
AGGTGGAGGATGAGAACGGTGGCGGCGACGGTAGGGTTTGGTTGAAAGCGAGCTTGGCGGAGGAGGATTGTTGCTCCTTAAGCTGCGAGTCTCGGAAACATCTAGAACAGAGGTTTTGCGTCGCCGGAGATCCGAAAAATCCGCAGTTGTTCACGCAGAGCCGCGGCGCTTGAGGTCTGTGCTCTTCCGCCATTTCTGATCTCTTTCGAATCACAACAAATCTGCAAATCAAACACACAAAAATCAATATCTCTCGAGATCTGAATTCAGATTCCGAGAAACAAATCGAAGCTGATAATCGAGAAACAAATAGAAATTGTGCCTCGAGAACCTGTGATTCAGATCCGAGAAACAAATTGAAGATGAGGACCGTTCCGGATCAGATAAAATTTATAAGAAGTGTTAGGGTTTGGGAAAAGAAAAGCACCTCCTGTGAAGGCCAGGCCAAGCCAAGCTTTTCGATTCCTGGTCCTCGGTGAAGAATCCAGACGCCTTCTTATTCTTTCCTTTTCCTTTCCTTTCTTTTCTTTTCTTTTCTGTTTTTTAAAATTTTCTTATCTGCCAAACAACGAACCAAACGCTAAGTTTACTCCATTTTTGTTACGCGTTAAATATAAATAAACGGTTGTGAGCGAGGTGGTGGCCGTCAAAATCTTCTGGAAGACGTTTGTGCCACGTCACTCGCCTCGTCAGGTTGGTGGATTTTAATGTAAATGAATCAAATTTTGTGCCAATTTGGACCACCAGCTCTTGCCGGATCTGTCCTGTTGGAGAATCTTACGGTTAGGCAAGTGATGTGGGTCCCACGTGACATAAAGGGAAACCCATAAGGTCATGCCTAGAGTTGGAGATGGCAATTTCGGGAATGGATGGGTAAGTCCTAACCGAATCGGACTTCGGGTTAATTCGAGTTTTGGCCACGTGATAAGTTCAATTTAAAAGTTTGTTAGATCGAAATTTAGATAAGCGCAGATACAAGTTCTATGAGCTCTACTTAGGAATAACAGTTGTCAACTCACTCGGTTGAATGATGTGTCTCTTGTCCGAAGGTCACAATAGGGCTCTGAGAGAGCTCCAAGCTCCCTAGAAGGACCACAAACACTTGGTATTCACGAGATACTTTTAAGGTCTCCGCCTACCTAAGCCACCTATAGGACTTCTCGCCTCATTGGATTCCCATTAAAATATGTCACTATAGTAAGACATTAAGATGATACTTGAAGCGGTAGGAGCACCCTTCCACCTCGTAATGCTCAAAGGGCAAGCGGGAGCTCTTAACTTAGCCGACACCCATGGACAATGCTTCCCATAAATTAGAATTCAAGGGCCACAGAGAGGACTCCACCTCGTTAATACTTGGCCACATGATGGCGCACCATGAGAATGATTTGTAAGTTTGAATACCACTCTCAAACTCAAGGAGGTGCCTCGAATGCACTTTTGAGATATATGCTTAACAATGTGCTACCTTGTGTATATGACAACATCTCCCCCAATATTCGGAAAGCTCTTAAGAATTGAGACTTATAATATTTATGGGAAGATTCTCCAACACGTGACAAGACGACAAAATATTTTAGTGCGCTCTTTTGACTCGAGTCATAGAGGCGCATCAACATCCTTATAAGTTATAAATATTCAAATTATGACATAAAATTTTAATTTTGTGAGAAAATACTCTTTCTTCTTGTACAAGTCTTTCTCAAGGACAAGTAGCTCGTATTAAACAAAAGAGTTTGAAAAAAATGAAGAAATTAACACGAGAGTTATAATTAACCAAATTAGAATGAGAAACACGTTAAAGAAACTACGGGAGAATAACAATTCAAATTATGACGCTGATAAATATGAAGTTGTTGATGTCTTTATCTTAACATGAGTGTAAAACTAAAATTTTGCTTAGTGCAAAGTTTTAAAAATTAGAAAAATCAAAATAAGGTTGAATGTAAACGACCCTAACTCGAGTTGAGTTTTTTGAGTCACGTCAAGCTCGCAAGCTGATTCATTTACTAATTTGATATTAAGTAAAATATTAAAACTATAGACATGAACCGCGCATATAAGTATTATTTATATAATATATACATGACGATGAAAATTTGCTTACACCCATCGACGTGTATTCATGATTTTATTTTCAAACTTAAAGAATTTTAGTTTACAATAAATTGCCAACAAGTGAAATCGAACGGAGCACAAGTTTAACTATTTCACCGAGTTGTGTTCGAGTAGATTTTTTCAGTCTCCGAGTCAAAAAATGAAAGAGAAGAAAAGAAAAAAGGAAAAAGAAAATGCTTTTTTAAGTTTTAACAATTCATCCAAACGCGTCCTTTGACAATTATTTTGCTTCCTCCGATCAAATCTCTCATTCTCTTCCAACCCCTCAACACCTCGAGCTCCAATCTCAGCTCCCACCAAAATTTCCCGAGAAAATTTTAACTTTCTCGGCGTTTCCGAGAAAATCAAATTAGGGCTCTTTCTTCAACACCCCATCCGAAACGACTTTACCATAATTTTTCTAGGGCTTCGATTTCACATGCGATAGCGAAGAAGACATGTACAGCAATTTCAAGGAACAGGCGATAGAGTACGTGAAGCAAGCCGTGCAAGAGGACAATGCCGGAAATTACAGCAAGGCGTTTCCTCTGTACATGAACGCTCTCGAGTACTTCAAAACCCACTTGAAGTACGAGAAAAACCCTAAGATCAAGGAGGCTATTACCCAGAAATTCACCGAGTATTTGCGTCGCGCCGAGGAGATTCGCGCCGTTCTTGACGACGGTGGGCCCGGACCGGCGTCGAACGGCGACGCCGCCGTCGCGACCAGGCCCAAGACGAAGCCTAAGGACGGAGATGGCGGTGGAGATGGGGAGGATCCGGAGCAGACGAAGCTTCGGGCCGGGCTGAACTCGGCGATCATTAGAGAGAAGCCTGATGTGAAGTGGAATGATGTGGCTGGGTTGGAGAGTGCCAAGCAGGCCTTGCAGGAGGCTGTGATATTGCCTGTCAAGTTCCCACAGTTCTTTACTGGTAAGTCTTGATTGTTTTGTTTATGTGGGTTTCTTTAATTTGATGAGTTTTGGTGTTAAGTTTATTAGAATATTGCTTTTCAGTGTAGTTAATGATATGTACTATGTACCAAATGTTAAGAATTGGATAAAAATGATTGCTTGATGTTTTTTTAGAACAATTCAGTTATTTGCGGGGTTATTGGAATCTTGTTCAGTTTAGTTAATGGTATGTAGCAAATGTTAAGAATCAGATGAAAATTTGGTTGATTGGGCTATGGACCCTTTGTGATTTGTGTTGCTCCAGTAATGATTGCTTGCGCGATGGACCTTTTGTGATTTGTGTTGCTGCCAGTTAAGAGAGTGTGAAATGGTGTATTGTCGTGATTTTAATTTAGATAGAATCGCTCGGTTCTCATTTCTTGGCATAGTTTGATTATGTTAGCTGTTGAGCTTATTAGAATCTTGTTCAGTTTAGTTAATGGCATGTAGCAAATGTTTAGAATCAGATAGAAATTTGGTTGATTGGGCGATGGACCCCTTGTGACTTGTGTTGCTTTAGTAATAGAGTGAAATGGTGTATTCGTAATTTTAAATTGGATAGAATCACTCATTTCTCGTTTCTTGGCATAGTTTTTACAACAATTTAGTTATTTTTGGGTTCATTAATTTGAAGATGTTAGCTGTTAAGGTTATTAGAATCTTGTTCAGTGTGGTTAGTGGTATGTAGCAAATGATAGAATTGTATAAATATGATTGCTTGCGTGACAGACCCGTTGTGATTTGAGTTGTTGCCAGTAATGAGTGTGAAATGGTGTATTTTCGTATCTTTAATTCTAAATTAGTTAGATAGAATCACTCATTTCTCGTTTCTTGGCATAATTTGATGAATGTCACAACAATTCAGTTATTCTACTTACGTGGGCTCATTCCGTTGATGATTTTAGCTGTTAAGTTTATTAGGATATTGTTTAGGGTGGTTAATGGTATGTAGCAAATGTTAAGAATTGGAAACAAATGATTGCTTGCGCGATGAACCCTTTGCGATTTGTGTAGCAGCCAGTATTGATGAGAGGGTGTGAAATGGTGTCTTTGTCACATTTCTAATTTAATTAGATAGAACCACTCATTTCTGCTTACATTCTGTTAATGTGAGTTCATTAGTTTGATGAGAATTGGATAAAAATGATTGTTTCTGCTACCCTTATGATTTGTGTTGCTGTTAGTAATCAGAATGTGAAATAGAGTATTGCCAATTTTCTTAATTCTAAATTACTTAGGTAGAGTCACTCATTTCTTGTATGTTGGCTTAGTGTGATGAGTTTTACAACAATTCAGATATTCTGGTTCTAGTTACATGACTGTGGATTACGCTGATAAAAGCATTGTGCTATCTACTCACGTGTCATCTTTCATGATTTAGTAATGCACTCGGCACTACTGTGGCTTTTGGTTGAGTAATGTAATACTACCACGATCATTTTAGTTATTATTATCATATTCTTACACGCCTCTCTGGATTGTATACATTACTATTAACTATCAAGTATTAAGCTTTGTGTAAGTCGAGTTTTTAAAGTTTGCTATCGTTCCAAGTACTGATAAGTACTCTCATAATGGTGTGCTATCATGTTAAGTTCTGATACCATAAGATTGGCCAAGTAGGTGCCTAGGTGTTATATAGCTTTGTTCAAGTTACATAGGCATGACTAACTTTTTGCTCTTAGAATTCGTTCGAGCTTGCTCATTATTATGGTGCCTCACATCACTGTGGTAAAGTAAAGAGGGATCCTTGTATGAGGAATGTAATACTTGCTTAAGGACTCTTGTCTTTGTTCTGTATTACATGTAACTAAATTCTAGCAACTACAGCAAGATGATATGACATTGTCTCTTAAACTTAGATGAAAATATTATCTCCTTCAATTTAACATCTTCATATGAAAGCTTTTGCACAAAGTTAGTAACCTTTACCTAATAATTACTTGAGAGTGTAATTCATAGTGTAGGAAGAAAGAATTGAGAATTTCAGTTGCTACTGTATGTTTGTTATTAACGGTGAAATAGAGACTTGGCTTAGTTTGTAAAAATTAATAATAGTCCCACTTGCTTTGTCCTAGGCAAGAGAAGACCATGGAGGGCCTTTTTGTTGTATGGACCTCCTGGAACTGGGAAGTCATACTTAGCAAAGGCTGTTGCCACTGAAGCAGACTCTACATTTTTCAGGTAATATATTTTAAATTACTCTTTCTTCTTTTATTTTATTTTTATTATTGTAAAATGTGTCACTTGCCTATCTATTTATGCAAGATTGCAAGTTTGGTGTAGCTGCCTGAGTCTGGACATTTAAGTATCTTCTCATTTCTCGTGTACCTGATCTGATAATTCTTCCTGAATTTAAGCATTTGTTAGACAAGGATATCCTTATCTTGTATTGTGTCATTTTAATACACAATCCTTTTGAGGTATCTTCTTGAGTTCATGTCAACTTCGAGGTGATTTGTGTCTGTCAAAGTGTTTTAGTTATTTATGATCCTTTCAGTTGTGTTGTAGTTTAGTGGTTTCATTTCATAACCAATTCAATGGTTTAACAATACACCAGCTGAGGGTTGTAATTGTTGATTGAAAATTTCAAATCTTGTATGTAGATCTGAAATTTCTTTTGAAGGATGAAGAATCCTTGAACCATATTTTCCAAGAGTTGTTGAAATCTTGTAGTTATTGGATATTATCAAATGAGGTTGCACATGCAGCCTAGTTCAGATTGTATATGCTAGACTCCTGCCACCCCGGTGCAATGCAAGAGCAAGAAAATATGGTCCGGTCCTAACCTGATTCTGCAGCTCTTGTGAATATGGGAATCTTTCGTTTTTGACTAAATTGGTTCTTAATACTTTATTGTTTCAATACTTTGTCCTCACTAGATATAAATGAAGAGACATTTCCTTATAACTGCACGTGTTTATGAAAATGAAGTGCTTTCACAGTGTGTTTTAATCCACATGCTTGTGTTATCAATCCATTTAGCAATTTCATGTATCTGCAACTATCTATGCTGTTAGTTCTGAGCTCTTAAATTTAGGTCGCAAGTCTGCATGGGATTTGTGTTGTTTTATAGCTTTTAATACTTCAATTCTTTTTGGGCAGTATTTCTTCGTCGGACTTAGTATCGAAGTGGATGGGAGAAAGTGAAAAATTAGTGTCTAATCTGTTTGAAATGGCTCGTGAAAGTGCTCCTTCAATTATCTTCATTGATGAAATAGATTCCTTATGTGGCCAACGTGGAGAAGGCAACGAGAGTGAAGCTTCTCGACGTATCAAAACAGAACTTCTTGTACAGATGCAGGTATTTGTTTGATAGTTCAAAACGGGATATTTTACGAAATACGATTTGCTATTTTACACCATGTTTTTTTGAGTGGTTTCTGGTATTATGTTCTAAAAGGGATTTTGAATGTTTGTGTCACTAACATAACATGCAAATAGGACCTCACTAGATGATCTTGAATCTTGACATATAAATATCATGTATTTTCTAAATGATGGGAGATCAAATGTACAATATGACTAAAGATCACATGCACCTGCCTCTTTTCAGTTTTGTGCCTTATCCGGTGTTTACTATGTATCCCGGTTAAATTGATGGTTGTGTGTGACTGTATGCTTAAATTGTACTCCTATTCTTTTTACTCTAATTGTAGTTTTCAACATTTAGGACTATGAAGTCGGTAGATAATATCCATATTTACAATTTTGATGTAGTACTCGACCTTTTTGTTCTGCATATTAGGGTGTAGGAAACAATGATCAGAAAGTTCTCGTTCTTGCAGCAACAAATACACCCTATGCGCTAGATCAGGTAAAGAGGAATCTGTGGCTTTTTTCTCATCATTTCATTGTAGTAACATGGCAAATTATGTAATAAATTCTAATACTGGCAATTGCAGGCCATCCGGCGGCGATTCGATAAGCGGATTTACATTCCTCTACCAGATTTGAAGGCCCGACAGCACATGTTCAAAGTACTTTATCCTGTTCTTGAAAAAACTTATGTTCGCGATCGTCTTTGTTTGTTAAAGCTAATAACCTTATAATATTTTATTTGCAGGTGCATCTTGGAGACACTCCTCACAACTTGACCGAAAGTGACTTTGAAAGCTTAGCTCGTAAGACGGAGGGGTTTTCGGGTTCAGATATCTCTGTTTGTGTAAGCACAAGGCTTTTTTAAGATTTGAGTTTTTCCTGAATCCAAAGAAACAAATAATGGTTTAATTGTGGCTTAACACTTAAGAGTCCTACCGTTTTGTTTGTATTACAGGTAAAGGATGTCCTTTTTGAACCAGTCCGTAAAACCCAAGACGCTATGTTCTTCGTCAAGACTCCTAATGGTATGTGGGTGCCTTGTGGACCCAAGCAACAAGGCGCCGTCCAAATCACCATGCAGGAGCTTGCAGCACAAGGTCTAGCTTCCCAGGTACGAACCAATGCTTTATACTAGTGTAAATTGCAGATAAGGTGTTTATATACAATTTGCCTTCTTATATTACACGCAAATAAAACACGCACCATGTGATGTCGAACAAGATATGTTTTAGTCTACGAAAGAGATAAGCGTTTTGAGAAATGAAAACACATCTGCGGACTAGAGCTGTCAATTCTAGTTTCGGGTTGGAAGCCCTAACCCATACCCAACCTGCAAGAGGTGCGGGTTTGCCTGAATTAAATGGGTTGCATCTTATGCTATTTGAATCCGCACTAATGTGGGTTGGATTTTGGATACCCGTGAATTCGGGTCCAAATTGCCATCTCTGCTACGAACCAATTGAAATGACTGATGTCTAAACAAAGCCTTTTGGTGCTCTGATCAATTTCCATGCAGATTCTTCCTCCGCCCATCAAGAAAATAGATTTTGACAAGGTTCTTGCACGACAAAGACCGACAGTGAGCAAATCCGACCTCGACGTCCACGAGAGATTCACAAAGGAGTTCGGAGAGGAAGGTTGATGAATTGGTAACATTATATCTCACCGATCCACACTTGTGAGTGAAGTGCAACTATATGATTTGTATTCAATTTATCACTCCCGGATCCATCAAATTATATATATTTTTCTTCAAAATTTAGCTGTTGATTCGAATTCAGAAGCAAGCTCTTAACTTGACTTCACTTTCTGTGTATTCAGATGAAAATGTGCTTAAGGTTTGGTACACTTCTTGAATTTGTTTGTTTCAATTTGTATAAAGAAGGTTTCTTTGAGGACTTTTATCGAACAGGTGGTGCACATCAAATATGCTGTGAATAGCTTCATTTTTCTCTACTTATTTGCTATTTCATAGAGCTAACCATTCGGGTTTTGCATTGGTTTAATTTTTTCTCTCTTTCGAGTTCGGGATGTGGAACTCTAATTCGAAAGGGATACGTGCATGTTTGTCCGACTCGGCTTAAAATTGATCGGTTCTTTGATCTTGTTGAAATACGGAACAGGTTCGGGATAGAGCTGGTAATTTGGATCCCGATTTAGCGGCTATCCAAAATGTGACCGAGTTTATAACCGGTTCGATCCATATTGGGTCGGTTCGTATTTGTAATTGATTTCCAATCCTTTGATATATACTATATGATTTCTTTTAATAGAATAAGTAAAATATAATCTTTTTATTTAAAAAAGCATTATATAAATAAAAAATTAAATAAAAAAGCCAAAGCCACTTCTTTATGTGGTCACTAAACCAAATCACTTTTTAAGATTCTGATTCTTTTTCTTTTTTTAATTATTAAGATAACTGGTAATATTACGCCTGAAATATTGAAGTTGTATTTAATACTGATAATTTTAAAAACACTCGAAATTTGATTAGCGTTTTTATGAGATGTGCAAATAGATATTGTATATTTTTAGCCATGTTTGGAGAATTCAAAACACGATCTAGAACACGCGATATGTTTTCATTGCAGGTCAGATATGGAATAGTACATTTTAACCTAAACGTAAGGAAATTCTACTTAAATTATGGATACTCGACATCCGATTAACATTTTTGCGGATTCAAATGACACCACAATGGATCCATGTAATTTCAAGCTGGGCAAGTAGAGTAAATACTAAATCATATGCATTAAAAAAAAAAACGAAACTCAATTCAAAATTTACAACTTATATTCTTTAACGATCATGTTATGTCGTTTCAACCCGACCCAAGTTTAAAATCAAAACTCAGATTGCTAAATCTAAACTATGTTAAAAGTATTTATGTATTTTTGTTCCTTTAAATTAGTAATAGAAAAATATATTTATAAAGACATAGGGTTTGTTTATTTAATTTCAATATATTTAAGGTCGGAATGTGAATTTTGTCCGATCTCGAAATCTCCATCTTCTTCCCCAAACCGGCGAGCTAGGGTTTTACTTTTTTTACTGTAAACACAAACAATTCGTCGCAATTTTCTTTACCTTTTAACCGTTCCCTACCCCCAATTCCGCTTCTTCGCTCCTCCTTGTTTTTTAAAGCCACTTTCTTGTTCGTCAATCTAGGGTTTTTCACTTTTTTCTCGTTCCAAAAACCCTGAATTTTGATTGTAATTTGGGGGTTTCAGGAAGCTGTTCTCTGTTTCCGTTAGTATTAGGGTTATAGGTTTTATCGAGCTTCAAATTCGAACAATTGCGTGCCCTAGTGTCGAAAGGTGCTATCTTTTATGTTTTTGGTGCTGTGAAGGTATGGATCTGTGTAGGTTTTTGTAGAGTAATTTGAATTAGAAGGTGGGTTTGGTGTTGAGAAGCGAGAAAGAGAGATGCGTGCTGAGAAACCGAGTTGGGTTAGGCATGAAGGAGTGCAGATATTCTCCATTGATGTTCAACCTGGTGGCCAACGGTTCGCAACGGGCGGAGGCGACCACAAGGTATATTTTTTCTCATCATTAGCAAGTGTGTGTAATTTAATTGATGGAAGTGGACAATTTTGAAATTTGGGTAGTTAAATTTAGACTAGAACTTGCTGTCTATGGTGTTTGAAGCTCACTATTCTGTTTCTTTAGCATTATTGTTCTCTCATGGTTGTTTTCTTGTTCACGAGCTTGTGTTTGCTGTTGTTTCTGATTTGGAGCTCTTCTTTGAAATCCAACGTATGCTTGTGTTCTTAGGTTGGGTTGGTTTGATCACAGTCACATTGTGTTGTGGGTATCTGGAATGAAGACTTTATAGTGTTTAGCTGGAGACACAGTTAGTTAAGGTGTTTTTTTAGAGCTTCTGTCATGTGTTTGCATTTGTTGGAAAATACTGGGAATGAGTTTATGTGTGTCTAATTATATTTCGAGTATTATTATCATATTATGTAATACAGTGCTGATAATCAGTGAGTAAATTAGGTTCGATACAGTGAGGCACTCATCAATGTGTTTGTGTGTTTTATGTTTTTGCCATGACACATGACACCTCCATCCTTGTATGGACATTAGGGAAGAATGTTGTGATCTCCATTTTATAGATGATATATTTTGTTGGGTGTCGTTATGACTTTATTCTCTCTACATCACTGAGCAGGTTCGGATTTGGGACATGAAATGCATTGGTAAAGACCAAAAAGATAATGAACCAGTGCAGAGTCTTCTGGCGACTCTCCGTGATCATTTTGGATCGGTTAACTGTGTTAGGTGGGCTAAGCATGGTCGGTATGTGGCATCAGGATCTGACGATCAGGTGATTTTAGTTCATGAGAAAAAGCCTGGTTCGGGAACTACAGAATTTGGCAGCGGAGAGCCCCCAGATGTTGAAAACTGGAAAGTTGCAATGACTTTGAGGGGACATACTGCAGACGTGGTAATGGATTTGATTTTACTATTTTTTGTTGTTTGAACACTTAAAATAATTGGAATTGTGCAGCTTATAGCTTCTCAGTTGACTTTTCTTGATGCTTTAGAGCATGACCTAAAATAATTGGTTGGTTATGTATTCCAGTTCACCTGTACATCCATTTCAAATTATAAGCATCTCTGTTACTGTAGAATAAAAAGTAAATGTTACTTAAGCTTTCAGTTTCATATGTCATCTAAGTATACCATCTATTCAATTAATTTTGGAAGTTCTACTGAGTAATGTCTAACCGGGGAGTTTTTTCTATGCTTAAAGTAGGTGGATCTTAATTGGTCTCCAGATGACTCAATATTAGCTAGTGGGAGTTTAGACAACACTATTCATATTTGGAATATGAGCAATGGCATTTGCACTGCTGTTCTTCGGGGTCACTCTAGCCTGGTCAAAGGTGTTACTTGGGATCCCATTGGCTCCTTCATAGCCAGTCAATCTGATGATAAAACTGTCATTATTTGGCGAACAAGTGACTGGAGTCTTGCTCACAGGACAGAAGGCCACTGGGGGAAATCTGTATGTATACTTATGAACCTTAAAGATTCTATTGTTTTGAAATTTTGCTTTACTCTCTAATGTGAGAATGTTCCTTTCAGCTCGGATCTACATTTTTTAGACGACTTGGATGGTCCCCATGTGGCCATTTCATAACTACCACCCATGGTTTTCAGAAGCCCAGGCATTCTGCTCCAGTTCTAGAGAGAGGAGAATGGTCTGCAACATTTGACTTCTTAGGACACAATGCTCCAATCATTGTGGTAAAATTTAATCATTCAATGTTCAGGAGGAATGCCACCGATAATCAGGAAGTGAAAGCTGCACCCATTGGATGGACTAATGGTGCATCCAAGACTGGAGGTAAAGAGTCGCAGCCGTATAATGTAATTGCTATTGGGAGTCAGGATCGCACTATGACTGTATGGACAACAGCAAGCCCTCGTCCTCTTTTTGTGGCTAAACATTTCTTTTCTCAAAGTGTTGTTGATTTGTCGTGGTAAGTTTGTTTTGAAACATTCAGCTAGAATGTTTCTGCACCCCTTGGACTATCAATTTTTTAGATTTAGTCCCTATTCTGATTTTCTTAATTTGTAAATCCCGGACTGAACAAAATCTTAGTTTTACACCCCTTTAAGATTATGACACTGATAACTTCAATCTATTTCATATTTTGACAATGAAACTTGGATATTTTTCTTCTTACTTCTCTTAGTTTCTCTAAAATTCTTCTTCCCTAGACAAAGTATTTTACCTTTATTTCCAACTAGGTTATACTTTGATGGAATCTTGACAATTTTTCTCATGTTTACTTTACTCAATTCTTTCTTCTTTTGCTTGATTGTTCAATCTTTCTTGCTGCAAACAGGAGTCCTGATGGGTATTCACTTTTTGCCTGTTCCTTGGATGGTACTGTTGCTTCCTTCCATTTTGAGGAGAAAGAACTCGGATATAAGCTAAGCGATGTTGAACTGGAGGAGTTAAAGAAAAGTCGCTACGGTGATGTAAGAGGTAGACAGGCAAACTTAGTTGAAAGCCCAGCACAATTGCTACTTGAAGCAGCTTCTGCTAAGCAAGCCCCAAGCAAAAAGGTGGTTCCAAATGTCCAGCAAAAGCAAGCACATAAAAAATCATCTGTTGATTTGGATGTTACTGCAAAGACTTCCGAGCCTCAAGTTGATGGGAATGGGAAGAAGAGTGGAGTAACAGCAGGTGATGATTTAGCAAAGATGGCGACTTCTTCCCGGATTTCTAGCCCTGTGAAACAAAGAGAATATAGGCGTCCTGATGGCAGAAAGAGAATTATTCCAGAAGCCGTTGGAGTGCCTGCTCGTGTTGAAAATATTTCTGGTGGTGCTCAGAGTCAGATTCCTGACTTTTCTCTAATGTCATCTGATCAGAGAATGGACGAAAACGGTGTTCTTCCTGTTGATGGCGGTATTAAAGAAGGTTCTATCCGGGGAAAACTGGGGAAAAGCTCTGATTTGAAGGAGCGTTCTGGGGTCACTGCTAGATCTACCATAGCTGAGAGCCTGGTTATTGAGAAGGTCCCAGTCTCTGCTGGTAAAGATGGGAGCATCAATATTGAGCAATCTGGGAGTGTGAAAGCTTCTTGTTCTTTGACTACTTGTGGTAATGCTCTTTCAATCAGGGTTTTTGATAAGAAGGGAGGAGTAGACACTCTACCTGTTTGCTTAGAAGCTCGTCCTAGAGAACGTGCTGTAAATGACATTGTTGGGATGGGAAATACGTTTCTGATGAAAGAAACAGAAATTTCTTGCACAAGAGGGGATACAACTTTATGGTCAGATAGGATCTCAGGGAAAGTTACTGTTTTAGCAGGAAATGCTAACTTCTGGGCTGTCGGGTGTGAAGATGGGTGCCTACAGGTAATTATAATTCTCTTACCCTTGCCTATCCTAAACTATATTATAGCTCTAGGACTTATATAAAGTGGACAATTGCATGTTCTCTTGCATAATCTAATATTGTTCTTAATTAAGCATAATTGTTCATTGAGATTCATTCTAACTTCCCGATTAGCTTTACTAGTTCATGGCTAAGCTGCATGTCTTTTTACTTGTTTTTTTTTTTTGGTGAGATATTTGTTTATAACTTTTAGTAATGTATTTTTTTCCTTCCTGATTTTTTATTTTGAAGCAAAACTTCTGTACCAGATATTATATATACTTTTATCCAAAGCCTGTCAAGCATCTTCTAAAATCAGCTACCAATGAAATTTTGATTATAGCTTAAGATCATTGAGGCTTACTATGCAAAATTATATGGTAGTATCTTTCAATCAACCATCATTGAAAATTTGATTTTAACTGAAGACCATTGAGGCTTTTCAAATCAAAATTGTATTGAGCTATCTTTATTACTTTCGAAAGGTCATGCTATACTCATTTTCTCTTTTGCCTTGAGAAGGTTTATACAAAGTGTGGAAGGCGTGCAATGCCCACCATCATGATGGGATCTGCAGCAATATTTATAGATTGTGATGAATCTTGGAAACTGTTACTGGTCACGAGGAAGGGATCCTTTTATGTATGGGATCTATTCAATCGCATCTGTATAGTTCATGACTCATTGGCATCTTTAATTAGTTCAGATCTGAACTCACCCGCCAAAGATGCAGGTAAATCTTAACACTTGAATAGTTGAATTTATAGTTAAATGTGAGAATATGTTGATTTTAGTAGAATAGGCTTCAGTCCCATGATGTTTTGGTTCAATTTTATTTCATGAGAATTGCATCTTTTGAAATTGATGGATGTGCTGTTTTGATCATTTTTACAGGTACGATCAAAGTTATATCTGCAAAGCTATCAAAATCCGGCTCACCTCTTGTTGTTTTGGCCACTCGCCACGCCTTCCTCTTTGACATGAGTCTCATGTGTTGGTTGAGGGTTGCTGATGACTGCTTCCCTGCATCAAATTTTGCAAGTTCCTGGAATTTGGGTTCCATTCAGAGTGGTGAGCTGGCAGCGTTGCAAGTAGATATGAGGAAATATTTGGCCCGAAAGCCGGGTTGGAGCAGGTTTGTGCTCATCTAAATAATATTTCATATTTACCTTATTTGAAAGCTGAATATTATTACTATTCTTCAGAAGGTCTGGTCTTTATAAACATTTATGTAGCAGCCTAAAATTATTGCATATTTTGGGCGCGTTGCTTGTGTTTGAATTTTGAAATTTTGAACTTTTGGATTGGAATGAAAAAGTTAAGAAACTATGAACATGTATATATTTAATTTGAAATAACAATTTTAAATGAATTCTTCTTCTAAAGCTTTTAAAGGCCACATTATTATCGTTTAGTATCTTATTCTAGAACTGACGTGTGGTTATGGTGATGTTTACTGTTTACAGGGTGACTGATGATGGAGTTCAGACACGGGCACATTTGGAAGCTCAGTTGGCATCTTCGCTAGCTTTGAAGTCTGCTAATGAATATCGCCAGTGCCTCCTGTCTTATGTACGGTTTTTAGCAAGGTAAGTGTTTTTCTCCACTTTTTCTTTTTAATGTATGTCTAGGCAATCTCTTGTTTACAACTTGTTGAAATTTATCCGGGTTTTCTGTGGAATTGCTTGTGCTGTATTGATTTTCATTACCGTATGATTGCTACTACTTGAATTGTCTCCGCATTAGAAAACTGTTGGGAGCTTGGACCTTTCTGACTTCTGAGCTGATTATGGTTCATAGTTGTGTATGCTGTGCAATTGGTTCTCTTATCCCTATCTTAGCATCTCCATTCCTATAGCTATTACAATGGAACCATAGGACAAACAAGTTACATCCATCATAGTTGAATATAAATATATTATCATGTAACCTTGTATAGAAGGTACATCCATACTTGAACTCTTGCGTAGAGCTCACAATTCGGGTTTTGGGTCGTGGTCGGGTTAAAACCTTAATTTGACCTGCAAGAATTTTGGGTTTGTCATGGGAATGGGTGAGTGAGTGCAGGTTGCCTCACCCAGTTCACACATATACTATGACAAATCCGATCTGAAATTTGACCAGACCTATTTTGTGCTATCCGAACCCGCTAAAGTGTTTGTCGATTATTGGGTGTTTGTGGGTTCGGGTTTGCATTGCGAGCTCTGCTACTGGATATGCTCCTATCATACTTACATTGCCAATGTGCTTCAAACTGATTGCTCTATGGAAGTGTAAACGCTCTGGTTTGCTTGACTCTCTACTGTTGCATACGTAGATATACAATTCAGAGGTGGTGCTACCATATTTGCCTTAAGAGGTTGAACCTTAAAGTTGCATGGTCGTCCTTAGGGCTATAGACTCGGGCAAATTGCCTTTTAAGTATTAGTCATAACATGTAATATGATTGTGAATTGCAGAGAGGCAGATGAGTCCCGTTTACGAGAAGTCTGTGAGAGTTTTCTTGGACCTCCGACTGGGATGGCCGACGCCACATCTTCAGATGCCAATAACTTGGCATGGGATCCTTGTGTACTTGTAAGACTTTTCATGCAAAATAAATTATCATCGTTCTGTGATTCTCCTTGTGCTCTGTCGTGATGGGTTCCTTCTCTGTATCTGCAGGGATTGAGAAAACACAAACTCCTCCAAGAAGATATCCTTCCGGCCATTGCATCAAATAGGAAAGTACAGCGCTTGTTGAACGAGTTTATGGATCTCCTATCCGAATATGACAATGCGGATATAAACACCGAGAACAAGAATCCGACACCACCAACTTCTAATCCAGCTACCGACCAAATGGACATTGAACCACCGGTGACTGATCCAATGGACTCAGACCCACCAGCACCGGATAAAAAAGACTCCATTGTGCCAGATCAAGCAAACCCGACTGAGCCAACAACAGATCAACCAAGTGCTGATCCAATGGTCACCGATAAAACCGAGCTCGATCCCCCAGCAAAAGATGCCAGTTCGTGAAATCTTCGATCCTTCCCTAAGAGGTATCGATTAGTATCGGAGTACATTCGGAACCTATAGATGTTGCTGGAAATGATCTCATTTTGATGGTCTTAAGCTTCTTGCCATAGAATTGTCACATACTTAATGAAGCTCGTTTCTATTGGGCACGAGCGATCTTGAGCCTGATGCTTCAGACGTGGCGCTTGCCCGTGTATCGATAAATTTTTGAAATTTTGAACTGTAATTGTTTGAAAATTTCAAACTCTAGTGGATGCTGTTACTTGTACAATGTCCAAGAATGATGTGAATCAAAATTGTGGAAATATGAAAAATCTTCATTAGAATTTGTCTGAAAAGTTTCAACACATACAAAATAGATTTAGTTATAAAAAGTAGCTGCATATTTAAACGTAACAATGATAGAAGTTGCATTTTACACACTAAACTAATCAAAATTTTGTATCCAAAACTCTAATATTTATACTTCAAAATATATCATATGATTCATATGCATAATTTCGTGAACGTTTTCAATAGTGAGAAAGGAAGGAATTGATATATAAATGTGTTTAGAATGATCATATACATGATATAAACATGTACTTGCTTGCGTATATACTTTATTTTTTTTGAATTATGTTGTAGCTATAGTCACATTGAAACTTAATTGTCAAGTGTTTAAATCATTTCAATAACAAATATTTAATTTTTGTTACAAAGAGAAGAGACATATATGAGGTTAAAGAATCAATATCTGAAATTTTAGATAATTTAAATAAAATTAAATTAAAAATAAAATTCAAATCAGATTTGGGTTCCTAAGTACAATTAAAAATTTTAGATAATTTTTTATTGTTTGAGTTCTT
>JAYMTF010002759.1:0-17147 GCA_036897485.1 Pelargonium nanum | reverse complement strand
GGGACAAAAAATTTAGACAAACAGGACACTCATTTTGGGACGGAGGGAGTATGTGATCTCAAACGAGCTTATTTCACAACATGAATTATAAACTAAATATATTAACCCAAACACAGCATAATTTAATAAATCCAAATGCAAATAAATAATTTCATAAATTCCACGAGAGGACAATAATAAATCCTTAAAATTGTTTTGTTATCTTTTTCTCTCTGTAAACTCCAGCCGCCTTCTCTAGTTCTTCGTAAAGAAATTTTTTTCGACCCACCGCCGGTCTTTTTTTATCGGCGGTAGTTCAAGCTCTCTTATTGAATAACCTCAGATTTTTCTGAGAAAAAAGCGGGCTTTTTCATCAGAACGGTGAGTTCTTGTCATGACGGAAAATTTGAATTTTTTAATTGATTTATGCGGAGTGTTGTGCGGCGGTGGCTGTCTCCAGTCGGGAGGTGAAAAAACAAAATCCTTAAAATTACGATAAATGAAAAAACAAAAAACAAAACCAATGGTTGGAAAGGTATGGATAAACGGTAGGGATGGGTCAACGATGTATAGTTGTGGTTGGAGCAAAGCAAAAGGTTAGGTGGTCCAATTGCCTTTAATCATCATCACACATCATTACTGCTTAATTAATTATGTAAAGCCTAAACATAACACGTCACTGTGCATAACAAAACACGCCTGTCTTGTTATGCCAAACGTACAGCAAAAAATGTTTATCTTTTCCTAATAAAGTGATTATTCTTCCATTAAAATTAAATAAAGGCCCAACAAAAGTGAATCAAGGTGGAGATAAAAGCACAAATCAACTATGCCATTTCGGTGGAGGAAATATTTATACATATTTAATATTTTAATATTTACATTTACATCCCCACTTGAATTGTATTTATGTGTGAATATTTGAAAATTTAATTTCACTTAGAATCGATTTGGTTAATTTTTAGATTTAAAACGATCTAATTTGTTAGTAAAAGTATAAATCTTGTCGAACAATATTATCAATTTTAGTATTGTCATTACCTGCTGTGGGTCGTGTAATAAGTAATAACTAATTTCTTGATTTGATGTAGTAAATTTAAAATTGATTAAGTGAAAACAATATTTTTTTTAGTCTAGTGATTGTCGTTATTTGTAAATAACTATGCTATTAAAATATGTCATTTATCCAATCTGAATAGTTACAAATAGAGTGATTAAAGTATAATTTGCATAAAGATGCTTATAGTAGTCAAAATATATTTGGTCTGCCGCGGAAAGGTGTTTTGATGCCTTTATTATTATTTTTATTAGCAGCTAGTTCACTCCGTGTGGAGTAACTAGGATATGCATTTTTTAATGCTCTTTTTTACCTCTATGTTCATGTGTGCAAATGTTAAAAAACAGTCCATAAATGTTAAATAACTTATTATATAAATAATATTTACAAAATTATGCATAATTACTCTCCCCGTTTTAAGATAATAGTCATATTTTTTATTTACAAAAATAAGAAAAAATAGTCAGGTTGTGAATTTCAAATTCTAACTATATGGACATGTGTTGCAACTAAGCGATACTTATTATGAAGACATATATGTATAACTAATTTTCTAAAAACAAAACATAACATTTATTTGAAAAAAATAATGCAAACGAGTTAAGACATTTATTTTAAGACAAATACAATATAGAATTTATTTATTTTTATAGTACAATTTGACTTATTCTCCACACAAAATCCAAATAATAAAAATATCAAAATATCAGTATTGCATTAATAAAACAAATCAAGCAAACCATCAAGTAGGGCGTGATGGTTAGTTTAAATTCCAAAATACAAAAAGAAAATCCACGCCGAGTCTTCTTCCAAGTCTCTATCGGGGCCATGGCCCCGACGGAGACTAGTCTTTACCACTGCCCCTCCAAAGTAACTAAAGGGTCGGCCGCACAAGTAGAAAAATTAGGAATCAAGAAGACCACATAATTTTACAAAAAGTGACCTCTCACAACAATGATTCCGTATGAAGTACGACCCGACACACGTACCACAATTTTTTTATATTTCATTACTAAAATTCCACTAAACAAAAAAAATAAATAAAAAATCAACTTCTCTCCCATAGTCTCCTCCTATATATACACCCACATATATTCCCTCACCTCCTCACCAAAACTCTCAACTACAATTTCAAAATTCAGTTCAATATTGTTTTATCTGCAAACGTAAGAACCGAGTCTTGAATTTGTTTCAGTATGCAACACGACGATAAGAAGATGAAGGTGAAGAAGGGGTGGCTCGCCGTCCGCGTCGGCCTCGACGACGAAGACGGCGGTTTTCAGAGATTTGTGATCCCCATAGCTTTTCTCTACCATCCGCTTTTCAATAAGCTCCTCGAGAGGGCTCACGAGGTTTACGGATACCACACCGCCGGCCCGCTCCGGCTGCCGTGCTCCGTCGACGATTTCCTCCACCTCCGGTGGCGGATCGAGAGGGAGTCGTCGTCGTCGAACCACCATCACCACCACCACAACCACCACCACCACCACCAGCTCTCGGCGTCGCTGTCGTTTCGCTCTTGTTGATCGAGATTCTTGGTTTTGCTTAGAGGGGGCTACCTAGCTTTTTTGTTGAAATTTAGCCCTTATTTGGGGAGGTCAGTGTAATTTGAGAAAGATCGGGGTCGAATTAGCAATTAAGTTCGGTCTTGGCTTGATTTCTTGTTAATTGCAGTTTAGTCCTCTCTTTTTTTGGTTTCTTGACTTCCAGTGTGGATAGTTTGATTGTAATTTAAAGGAAAGTGAAAAACAGAAAAAGTAGATGTTGCTCAAAACCAGGGGATTGCAATCAGCTTTTTGTGTGTGTTCATGAAGAATGAAAATCATATGTATATTGAGAGATTAGTTTTTGTGTATTTTTGTATAATTTTCTTAGTTATATATTTTGAATAATTTTGGACCAACCAAGAAGCTTATCTATTCATCCATTCAATTTTGTTTTATTTGTCTCCCAAATACTATCTATGTTATAAATAATTAAAACCCCGATTCAGTTCCCAAACTTTTGAGTTTTGACCCAATTTGGTCTCCAGTTTTTTTAAATAAAAAATTGTCTATGAACTTTTGTGTTTCGACTCTAGTCTCTATTTCTTTTTTGTCCTAAAATTGTCCCTGAACTTTCATACATTGACCCAATTTGGTCCATGAATTTTTATATAAACTCTAAGGAAAATGACCATTTTGGCTCAATATGTGAAAGTTCAAGAACCATTTGGATCAAATAAAAGTACAGTGACAATTTTGGGTCGAAACACGGAAGTTCAAGAACCAAATTAGGTTAAAAAAATTAAAAACCAAATTTAGTCGATGCATAAAAATTCAAGGACCAAGTTGGATCTTTTACCTAAATAGTATATTAAAATTTGACACGTCAAATATAAAACGATAACATGACTAAATGAATATATGTCAAGTTATAATTAGACTAATAAATCATACTCTTCACATCACAAATTTGTGGGGAGATTAATAATTTAATATGTAGACCATTTTATTATATAAAAATGCAAATAGAAAGCTTATTTTAGAACAAAGTAATGTTTGTTTTTTCTTGTTGAGTTCGTTATTTTTATGAGCATTTTGTCATTTTTGTCGACATGTATGTTGTCATTTATGATAAAAGGTTAATTTGAATGTGAGCCGGCAAGCGCACAATTGAGGTGAAAATGAACTTCTAAATAGTAATAATGAAAGTGTAGAGTGATGTGGCCATTACATGTTTTATATTGGGAAGACCTTCACTTTTGCCAACTCCTTAATGCAATATATACTATGACTATGAATGAGTATACCATGTTGAGATGTTCTTGCCTTTTGATTTTCAAATATTTTTAGAAATTTGATTTATATTATTGGTCATTAGGAATAAAAAAAGATGGCTTAAACAACTTATGGCCTAAGTTATTGAGATTGAACTCAGTCAATTGTGCATGATTTAGTCAATTTGTGAAACAAATTATGAGTAGATTATAAAATCATAATTAATTAGGAGCTCTTCGATAGTGGAAGAGGCGGGGATTGGTTGAGATGTTTTTGCCATTTTCAATATCATGATAGGCGGGAGGACTAACCTGATTTTTGGTCGACCGTGATCTATGGATAAAAATGCTGCTTTTCGGTCAAGAGTGACTACCTAGCTCTTGATCCGCTGGAGAATGCGGGGGAGGAGGCAAGGGTGTGAAAGGTTATTGAGAGGTATGATTCAATCGAAATTGCAACACCGTTTGAAAAGTGGTTGTGTGGTGTCTTCTAGTCATGATCAATCTATTATGTTGAACAATAGAAGTGGGATATCTATTATTCGCGTGGTTTGGCGATAGAGACAAAGTTTCACGTATTGTTCGAATGTCATATTGTGCGAGAATGTTGATAATTTGTAGGTCTTGTAGTCGTGGTTTTTGCGAGCTTGTCAAAGTTATATTAGGTCAAGAGGTTGGCGAGCCAGGGTGATGGCTAGGGAGTTACTTGCTTGAGCACTTTTTGTAGTGTACGTAAGGACTTTGGAAGGCTCGTAATGAGAGTGTGGTTTTGGGTGTGGCGGGGTCAGGAGTGGTGCTTTTATTAGTAAAAACCATGCATAAAAGCTGGTTAAAAGCTCGGTCGAGCGAGGTGGAGAGGGAACGTAGTTAGTGTGCCAAGCGAAAAATGGAAGTGGGTTGGTGAGAGGAAGAGGCGAACGAAGAAAGGTGGCGACAACCGCCTCATGGACGCCTAAAGCTTAACATAGACATGATCATCTTCGAAAGGGCAGTACATAATTGACTGGGTAGTATGGGACCAAACCGAGCAGTGTTGGGGGTGGTGGACAAAGGCCATAGAATGGTGTAGTCGATGCTAGTTTGGGTGAGGCGATATCAATTCGTGGAGCTCTTAGATGGGTCGCTGAGCGAGGCTAGTAGGAGGTTGTGGTGGAGTCCAATGCGTTTTAGGCAATTCAAACACAACATGGTAGAAAGGAGGACATCATTGCCTTCGACCTATTTCTTTTAATGATATTTTAGCTCTTTCAGCCTCAATTAGTTAGTCTATTGTCTATTTTGCTAGGAAGTTTGCGAACAAAGTGACGCATGCTATTACTCAAGATCATTTGTTCTACTTCAGACTCTAAAGGAGGTAAATATTGTTGCAAATCACAACTGAGATAAATATTTTGTTGCCGAATGATATTTGATCGTTAATAAATATGTTTATTACGAAACCATAATTTGTTAATGTAAAATCTTTCCTCAATTAAAATAAATTTGGTATGTGCAAGTAAATAGTATAATGTTGACACCAAGAATAGAGAGAATGGGACATAGTGGTGAAATGGTGAATCGTCCCATCTAGAATTTGAGGATATGCAAGCGCACATGCTCCATCCCAATCACCCACGGAATTATCACAAGATGCTCAAATTGGAGGTCCAGCCAACTTGGCCTTTACGATTTTAAGGCATAAAGTTGGACTTGGAGGACACCCCTATATTCCCTATATATTTGAACCTGACTTGACCTGACCCGACCCGACCCCATCTTTCTTGGTGCACTCCAACTTTCAAGGCTTATTGGCCAAATCCCAACTATAAATAGCTAAGGTTGAATTTCATAAACAATGAGATCAAATCAAAGTGCTAGTATTTACTAAATTAGATTGAACATGATATAATTTGACATGTCTAAAACATATTTTCTTATATTAATTGCGGCTGGGGTTGAAATATATTTCACTGTGAAAATTTTTTATTGGTGGAAGCATTTATTTGTTACCAAGTAAAATAATTTGATTAATGAGTTAACATAATTAGGAAAATCTACCTACTTAGTTTTCTCTTTTTTTTTATCAGTTTGAGCTACACAACAGGGGTAACTCTCTCCTCTAAACCCAAATAACCCACCCCATACTGTATGCAGGGAGACTCGAACCTGAGACCTCTAAAGAAATCCGAAGCGCTTAAACCGCTTGACCCAACCTGTTTTAGTAATTTTCTCTCTAGTTCTTCATCAAAGTTTTTTCTTTGAGTCACTCGTCGATCTGATTAGTCTTGTTCTTTTGCTCCTCCTGTACCATCTACTTGCAAACGCCTCGTTATCATCGTCTTCTTTACTATATGTTAGTTTGTGAAGGTACGTTTACAACAAATAAATTGGTTCTTTTCATGTTTTTTTGTGTGTTTGAAATCATATTTTAGTATTTATGTTAATTTTATAGTTTGATTCTACTCTCATGGTGAATGTCATGGTAGGTTTTCCATTGTTAGATTTTTTTTTCTTGCCTGTGCCAATCAAAAGAATAAAAGACAGTCATATAATAGTCTATTATTGCAGACAAGATTTTAATAAACTATTTGATATTATTGTTAGTTCTTTTGACATTTGAGATTTGTAAATCATGTAACTCAATTTAGAATATTTGATTCTTATGTCAGGTCTATTTTTAACGTAAGAAGTTGTTCATCATTAATCTTAATAAAATTATTTTTTCTTAATTATAAACTTAATTAATTTATCTTTAGATACAAAATAAAAAGAGTATTAATTTATCAAATATTCAACGCGTTGAAACGAATACATTACACAATGAGTTATTATTATCGCACTCAATTATATCAATCACATCAATAAAGAAATTATGATATTCTTCAATATGTAAATGTATAAAACTTGCAAGCAAAGTATTCCAAGAACTTTGGTGATCCACCTATATTCTATTTCAAAATCTGTGTTAGGCACTATGCTTATATATGCTTTTGTTGCAATATGCTCCATTTTAAATTATAGTGTATTGAAATATGATGATCATCACCATATATGATATATATGGTGGAGAAATGAAAGAAGAAATGGGTGGATGGGAATGAGAATAAAATTGAGTGATCACACATCATTTATAGCTGTTGTGTTCAATATGTAGGTAAGTGGTGTCAAAATTCTCCCACCTTAACTTGAGGAGGAGGAAGAGAGTCCCCAATGTGCAAGATATTCCATCTCTTGCTACAATCCATCCACTACCAACTCTTTCATTTTCCATTTGCCTAAAATCCATGTATATATACCAACATGGTCCTGGCATCTGCAAGATGTGCAACTATATATAGATAATCTTTAACTGATCCGTATAATTTCACCGGTGTATTTACGGAGAAAAAGGAAGCAAAATTAGAATTTTTTTGAACGGAAAGATATCTCGCTTTATTAATCAATAACGTACCCCGACATCAGTAAATGAGACACATCGATAGGAGGTTGCAAATCCAACCAACCTACTGTGCCTGACATAGAAACAAACGACCTAGCTAAAGCATAGGCCACCCGGTTTGCAGACCGATTAATCCAACTAAACGAAACTGAAATAAAATCAACAGAAATAGACAAAATGTCTCTAACTATCATACCCAAGGCACTGGAATTATCCTCCCTTTCGGTTTGCAAAACACCCACTACCTCTTCAGCATCCGACTCAATGATCAGCGAACCCCAACCCCGACACGCGTTTTCCCCTACCTATTAATCAATTCTCCAAAAAGGAGAATAAAGCATTAATAGATCGTGACTTTTGAGCATCTGAAAGGAAAAAACAAAGACCAAATGTATAACTATCCACATATATTTGAGTTATTTGTCCCATGAATTATTATGAATGATAGGTTGTCCAACACCTATGTCCTCCCCGGGATGCATGGTGTATGTTACCTTCCAAGTCGAAACCATGTTAATATGTTATTGTGGCTTTCGAGGTCACATGGTTAGAGGCGAAAAAACAAAGACCAGAAGTATAACTGTTCACGTATATTTGAGTTGTTAGTTCCATGAATTATTAATAGTGATAGGTTGTCTAACGCCTACATATTGTCCTCCCGGGAATGGGATGGTGTATGTGACCTTCCATGTCGAAGCCATGTTATGTACTTTACTTTGTAACCTCATACTATGCTTTTAGTTTTATGTTGGTCCCAAAATGCATGTTCTTATATTTTCATCACTTTTCACTTTTCTTTTTCCTTTGCCACTTGTTGATCTTGCAAGCTCCTTGCTCATATACGTAGGATCTTTTACGGATAAATTCGGCGAAGAAAGTGGAACTTGGGCTTGCCCCCTTAGTCACTACGGGCGCCCCCAATCCGTGCAATGGGATGTGTCTATTTATCTATCTCTTGGCTCGAAATGGGAGCATCTTGTATTGAGTTGGGCTTAGTCCATGATTTTGTTACTCCAATATCGTATCAAATATTGTATCTTTCCCATTCCAAAATAAATGTTCAAATTATATGATAATGATTATTTTGGTTTTTTGATAAAGTTGTTTGACTGATGCTTATTTTAAAATTTTAACTAATATGATACTCAATTTAAAGTCCACACAGATTAAGTAGTATCTATTGTAATATCGTTACATATTTTATCCATTTCGCGATGATATGACAAATTAAGGATGACAATAGCACCCAATCCGACGGAGACTCGTAATTCCCACTCAAACGGAGATGAACATGGAGAATTTTTTTAGGGCATGAGGAAAGAATTTTTCCCACTCTTCAAAAGTGACGGGGAGATCATTCTTCACCCCCAATTTTTTCCACTATCAAATTTATTCGTATAAATATTATACTTAGTAGCATATTATATATGAACACAAATGCAAAATCTGCTTCCGTCCCGCCCAGTTGCCATTCCTATCGGTAATAAAGAGGAAGGAAAAGAAAAGAAGAACATGAACATGTTCATAAGGTTGGGTATTAGGCCCATAGTCTTAGGCCCAATTCCATAGGCCCAATACTAATGTCTATATTTTGATATGAAAAAATTTGAAAGGCAACACATATATGGAAATAGAAACGATTCCGATTCCGATTCCTCTGTTCCAAATCTGTTCCTAAATCTCTCAAGAACACCTCTTTCGTCATCAACTCCTTGTTCGTCACCACTCACTCACTCACACTTGGAAGGTACAATTTTCCGTACAAATTTAAATTAATCGTTCGCACATTATTTTTCCATTTGGATTCTTAGAGGAAGCTTCATAGTTTGTTTCGATGCCCAGGTTTTGTATTTATCAGATTCTGTTTTGTGAGTTCACGTACAATTACCCGAAACTGGTTCTCAGAATCTTAATTTTGATTTGAATCTTAGTTTCTTAAGCTTGTTTTAGAATGATAAATTAATTTCGTTTCGTTTACAGCTCAATTGTGTATTGCTTGGTGTTGTATGCGTGTGTTTCATTTTCTTTGAATTTTTAGGTATTGGAATGTGGTATTAGGTTTGAAATAGATGGTGAGCTGTCTAAGTTTCTCTTACTCCAACCCAGTCAAACTTGCAATTTGAAGAATTTTAAATTCATAAAACTGAATTTTCTCTATTTTTTCAGCTGGATGAATAAATTTTGGTAGTTTTTTTTTTATTTTGTTTTAATTTGTTTTGGATGTTCATTAGAGGTTTGATGAAAGTTTCTAATGGTTTTATGTCGTTTCCTTTTTTTCTTATACATTTGCTCTTTGGATTGTGTTTTCTGTTTAACTGAATTACTGATTATTGTAATGCTTTTGGTTTTATCATATAGAAGAGAGCAAGACAGCTTGGTTTGCCGGGTATGGATAAGAACAAAATTACTCTGGCATGCCGGGCTAATCTTGATGAGCTACTTAATGAGGTTTACTTCAGTTTAAGTCCCAAACCAAATGATTATCTGCTCCGTAGAAGTTTGCTTAGTCGCTTGAATGGGATAGCTAAAGAAGCATATGGTAATATCTCTTCAAGATTAGAAGTACTTCTGTATGGCTGTCTTTCTCATTGTTTACGGGTCATATGTTTTGATTATTATATTCTAGGTTTTAGATAGTGAAAATATGGGTGATACGATTTAGTGGATCATGTTGAGGTGTAAGTAACCATAGACCTTGTGATTCTTATCTTATTATCTTAATCATTAGATGAGTTAGCAACTAACTATATATTTATCATTTGGTTCTTCAGTTTAAAAATGGAAGCACATAACGAGCTTTGTCTAATTTAACATTGTAAACGCTCCTTGAACACTTGTGTTTTTTGTTAATCCTAGAGGATTTGTTCTTCAGGTTGTCATTATCGTGATATAGAATGGTTACACATTATTGATAAAAAGATTCTCTTATGTGGCCTGCACATTTATTTTCTTCTCAAACATAGTGAAGAAAATAGACATCTATTTTATTTTCAACATCATGATTCTTTTGTTTATATTAATTTCCCAACCATTGAAATTTGACACCATCTTCAGCGTTCAAACCATCTCAAATAAAAGAGCGAATTGTATATCACTTTGTCCTTGTTTTATTAGCAATATATGTCCCGATCATTATGTACAATTCTTCATTCTCCAACCTAATCTTTGTATATCACTTTGTCCTTGTTTTATTAGCAATATATGATCTTGCATGCACACCCATACCTTGGATCTCTGTTACTCTAGTGAACTTTGTGACTCTTGCCAATTTCATTTTATATTACATGCACATTATATAATCAACATATAGAGTAAAATCACTTGGCTTCATAATATATACTATCTCTGTTCCAAAATGAGTATTTTGGTTTTCTTTTTGAGAAAACATAAGGAGAAGTTAGTGATGTATATTTCCTCTTGTATCCTCATGGACATGTGTTATTAAACTCAAGAAACACTAACTAACTAATTATAGGGATACTATTTGTAATTCATGCATAACTAATTTTCTAAATGAGGAGAGAGAACATATATTTTGGAATGGAGGGAGTATTGATTATAAGCTGGGAAGATTTCAGTTTCACACACATATTTCGATGAGAACATATATAAATCAAATGATTTATAACTCCTAATATTCTGATTTATGATGAGGTATTTGCAATTATTGAAACCCATTTAATGGTTCTCACTTCGCATTGTTTTCTCAGTCATACAACTGTCTGGTCTGATTTATCATTTCGCCGTCTGAAATTTTATATTTAAATTATGTCTTTATATTTCAGTATGTGTTTGTGATAGCATTCTTTTGTGTTGCTTGTTTGTGGTACATTACACTACCTATCTTAATTCCATTGTAACTGTTCATATTTTCTTATTGATTTTGACATACCTTTACTTTTCAGGAAATTCTAATGACTCTCCTGTTGTCGAGGCATTTGGCTCTTTTGTAATGGATATGTTCAGTCCTGGAAGCGATTTGGACTTGTCCATTAATTTCAGTAAGACTGGACTTGAATTACCTCGAGAGAAGAAGATCAAAACACTTAGAAAGTTTGCCAAAAAGTTTACCGCTCTTCAAAGTAATTTCCGTTTGGTACTTTCTATGGTGAAATTATTCTTTCTATTTCAAGTCATAAGCATACACACACACACATACACATTTTCCTAGGTTTATTTAAACAATCAACAGTAACAATAATAAATCAAACAAACGAATTTGCAGATTTAATTCTTTTAGCTGGGTGCAAGCTTAGTTGGTTGTGCAGATACTTTTTTTTCTTTTCTTTATTGTATCTTATGAAGTATGTGCGAAGAGTTAGGGTGGCATCGATTGGAGACAAGATGCAAGAAAATTGTTTGAGGTGTTGGATATGTAGAATGCAGGGAAAAGAAGTAGTGAGGAAGGATGTGATAACACTTGTCATGGCCTTGGCAAAAGAGATAGCATTGGAAATAGTTTGGCTCAAGGGTTCATGTAGTTGACCCCAATATTGTTTGGGTTCTCTAGGAAATGACTTGGTGGTTTTTTGTTGTTATTATTGTTTTCGTGTTGTGTGTCAATCATTTTACCCTTCGTAATGTCTCTTCTCACTCCTAGAAGTTGTGTTGTTGCGAAGAACAAATGGTTTGGCATGTTTGTCCTTCAGAAAAATCTTTGTAGATGTAAACATTCAAGCCTTTTTCCATAGTATATATTCCGGACAATTGGGCATCTAGGTACGTGAAGCACTTTTTGTGAGAAGAGACTCGACAAATATATTCTCTTATTTGATGAGTGAAGTATTAACACATGAATCAAGTGAAGCACTAAAATGATTAGCATTGCTGGAGTTAAATGTTCCATAGTTTAACTTGTGCGTGATTGTTAGATGTCTTGTGAGTTTTCAATACATATATCTCTCCAGTAGGTGTGAAAGACTTTTGAAGAAGTGAGCATAATCATCCGATGGTATACTTGGTTTATTTGTTATTTTGTTTATATGTATGTTTCAGGGAAGGGACGTGTGGCTAAGCTCCAGGTAATCTTGAGTGCTAAGGTACCTATTGTGAAGGTTACAGACTGTGAAACTGGAATTGAATGTGATTTCTCAGTTGAAAACAGGGATGGTATTGTCAAATCCCAGATTCTCTACGTGATTTCTACAATTGATCAAAGGTTTCAGAAACTGTGCATTTTGGTAATTTGGCACATTTATTTATTTCAAAAAGCAATTTCCTATTCCATATATGCTATTAGCAGCATAATAGATCAGTGTTACACTTTTACTGAAATATAACATCTACTTATTTCCATTGCAGATGAAAGGTTGGGCAAAAGGACATGATATTAACAGTTCCAAAGATCGAACTTTGAACTCTTTATCTATTATATCATTGGTTGCTTTTCATTTGCAGGTGACATTGACTTAATGATTACTTTTGTGGTATTATGAATCATTTTCTGTGAATATTAAATCATTGTGTACTGGAGTAATTGTAAGAAGTGTCTGAGTTTAAGATACTAAGTGGTATTAGACATAGGTTCTGATATAATCTTTTCCGAAGAATGTCAACCCTTTTATTATACATCAATTGCATTTTAATTTTATTTTTCATGGCTTGGAGATTATCTCTTCTGCTTATCACCTATAATTTGGTGAACCAATATTATAGGTCTTTCTTTTCTCCCTCTTAGTTCCGTTTCTTATTGGATTCTCCAGAGTTTTGTTGTTGTTCTTCTGTGTGTCATGACTCATGACTGTCCCATGTATAGCATTTCTGCATGCCTAGCTTGTGAACATGTCTGCTTAAATTATGATTGATCGTTTATCTGTTCATTGAAAATAAAAGGATGTTTCAGAGTGATGATCAGAGTTTACACAACACTGATATGGAATCTGTAATATTTTAGTAGAGGGCCGTAGATTGGTGATTGGATTAGGCACTTAATCCAAGGCATTGTCGGGGAACAAAGAAAAACTGTTTGGGTTAGGCAAAGTTGTAGGCAAGCTACTCAGTTTAGTTAATTACTTTTTTTTTTATAGGAACCTTTTTCTTTTCCCAAACTATTGGCTCTTATATACCAAGTTTTTCTTGCTGAGGCATATTTTAGTAAGGGATATCTTACAATATTGTTCACACATGGCTGAGGAGTTTCTAAACTAAAGGGCAATTATTGGAAACATTATATATTAGGCTGACTTGCCTTGGAGGGCAAGGAAAATAAATATTTTGTGGAGTGCCTATAAAGATATATGTACTATAGAAACATGGATTGACTTCCTGTTGCTGCCATTTAAATCCGTTACTGAAATTTGGTGCACTCATAAAATTTAAAATATCTAGCTTGTATGTACACATATACATTTTTAACCACATAAGTGATGTTGATGTTTTTTTATCCTTGCTGTGCAGACTCGAGATCCTCCTATTTTACCTCCATTTGCTGAATTGTTAAAAGGTAATATTTACATAATCTGCCTATATAAAAAAAGATATATAAATTATGCATAACCAATCCTGAATAATTTACCTCAATAGATTGAATTAAACTATCCACATCTCGGAATATTTTCATTTCTCTAGCATGTGCAGATTTCTACTTCACTCATAAATAATTACCTGTTTAATGTGGTTATATTAATTTAGTAATGTGTTATTTCTGATAATTTCAATAGCTATTGCCTGTGAACTTTCTTTGGCCTTTGTCTGCAAACATATTAGGGGATCTCAAGATACGTGACCCCATAAACATTTATCTTTTAATTCCGTTTCAAAGGTTGCTTTCTTAATCACTGTGGCAAGCACTGTAGATTTATTTTTATTTGTTCATTTATGCGTGTTTACATGTTCCAGATGGGACTAGTCCTGCCTCAGTTATGAAGATTGTCCCCAAATATTTAGACTATGCAAAAAGGAACAGAGAATCTTTAGGTGATCTTTTCTTTAGCTTGTTAGTTAAGGTAATGTTTGTTCATCACAGTGCTACGTAATTAAAGAAGAAAGACTAAAATATTTACATATGTGTGTATTTTTTGTTTCATTGATTGACTGAACTGTTGTTACTATTGCAGTTGGAAGAAGTTGAAAGACTTTGGAGCACAGGTCTTTGTGCCAGCACATTTTTGGGACGTTGGATAACTAAAATGGATTCTAAAGTTGACTTTATGAATGTATCTTCCCGACCAAACTTTTGTTTCAGAATTTACTGGATTGAAGTTCTGCTTGTGTTTGTTATATGGAAAGTGTACTGTAATATGTTCCGAGGCGGAGTTATAATATTACTCTTTTCTTTCTTCCCCTTCACAGGTTGAAGATTTCACAGATAGGTCTCAAAATGTTTCAAGGGCAGTTGGATTGCTCGGATTTCGGGATATCTATCAGTGCATCCAGAATTCTCTTCATCATCTAGTGGCCTTTTTCGATGGGAAGATTCAGGGATCCAAGTTAAGGGAACTTTTATTTCAGATGGGTACAGTATCTACTCCAAGGGATAAAACTATTACACACTTCGGTATCAATGCAACCAATGGACTAGATTCCTCTTATCCTCATCAGGAAAAGAAGAGACGATTAGCGGATGGTTGGGAAGGAAAGCAACAAACAGAAGGTCGGGATAGAAAACACCTATCTGAAGATTTGGGAGATGGGGACGTAAAAAAACGAGCTGGTTTGCTAGGCAAGCATAAAGTGGAAGGATCAATAGATAGACAGCCAGTGGACAATCGGGGAGGAAAATTGCAAGCAGGTTCTTGGAGAGGGGAACAAAAAATGCACAATGGAGTTCGGAATGGTGCAGGTGCTCGTTTTACTTCACCACTTCCCCCGCTTGGACCCTATGAAGCTCCCCCATTTGCTTCTCAATTTGATAATAGAGTACATTACAATGCCATCAAACCTCCACTTCCCGCTACAAACCCCTTAGATTTTGGAGGGTCACATGGTCCTCCGTTATGGACAGTAACTGATCATTTTCGTCCTCTAGTTTCCCATCAAAGCCCTCCAGTTCCGTATCATGTTGAAGACAGTGTGTCTTATGGTGCTCATTTTCCTCCAATTCCCCATCGAACCCCTCCAGTTACATCTCCTGTTGAAGACAGGGTTTATGATTCTCAATTTCGTCCTCTAGTTCCCCATCGAAACCCTCCAGTTACATCTCATGTTCAAGACGGGATATTTTATGGTGCTCGGTTTCCTCTAATTCCTCATCGAAGCCCCCCAGTTACATCTCATGTTGATGACAGGTTGTTTTATGGTCATGGAAAGCTTCCCTCTCCAGGTACTTTTATACCGGAAAGGAGAATTGAAGGGTCACATGGTTCTCTCTCGCGGATACCTTCTGTTTCTGCACAAAACCATTCAGTCAATAAATTGTCCATTCTGAAACCAGTTGATTCAATGCCTTATCCAGCTCAGAATAGGTATGCTCAAACCAGCCACAGTGAATACTCGGGGGCTGGCCGGCCAGTGTATCGCTACAAACACGGGTAGTTCACTACTTCACTGTCCTAATCCAGGTTTGCTTCCAAATAATCTCAGTTATTTGTTGTAGCTCAAGTTGTACAAACTCACATTGGATAGTGCATCAGTTGACAAAGAAATCAAATACCTGTTAGTGATTTGAGATAGAGCTTACACTACATTAATGGATAGCACAGAGATATCAGAAGATGAATTTTGCAGCAAAGAGTTGCAGAAGAAAACAGGTTTTGTTTTTATTTGTTGTATTCATATTGACCATAAACCAAGTACTAACAAAATGTGTGTCCGTTTTTCTTGAATTTTTGTATTAAAATGAGTATCGCGTTTTTTTATAGTAATTTAGTTTGACATGAATTGTCAATAATATCTTTACGACAACCGTAATTAATTATCTATATTACTGTAGAGAACATTGAACATTGAACACTCCTCATTGAATAGAAAACTAATTTACTGAGTTAACGAATGAATGGTTTTAAAAATTTTAAAAAATGTCACTGACTTTGTTGTAAATGTAATAGCTTGATAGCTAGCTACCAACAATACTAATAGTAAATGCCCACAGATTCTGCATTAATAACTCTTGTCCGTTCATGCCTCGTCAATTCCAGCAGAAAATTGAAATCATCAATCACCTCTCTCTCTCCTGGTCTTCCTGATTATTTTTTGAAAACCAAAAACCTTTAAAATGACTCATGAATTTTAACAACCACTACGTAAATAAGCTTGTCCGATAAAATACACAAAATAGCGACTTCAGAAGAGGCAATATGTTACATTAAGTTTTAGCATTTATTAAAGATGAGAAATAGCCATACATTATATTTTTATTCCTATAAAATGCGGATTAGGTCAGTCTGATTTGTCGATAAGTTCAAGCTATACAATGCAATAATTATTAAACAAGTAGTACGAGAGTTTTGGGTGTTGTGAAACAAAAAGAAGTCAAGTGTGAGCCCAAAACCAGACACAACAATCTGATGTGTGAGTGTGAGACATATATATGTATGTATGTATCATCATTAACACATAATTGAACTCTCCTACCCTCCAGTGGTCCCCACCTGTTACCATCCACGTGGTCTTGTCCCCCGAACGTCCGGTCGTACCCAACCCACCCTCATTCAACAACACTGATCAGAAGATATATATACAAGTTGAAAAATGAGTGCTTTTAATTTGAAACCGGTAAAAGAGGAAGCCAACTCATGCAGTTATGATGGGAACAAGTATTATAAGACTTCAAGTAAGATATCATTACAATTGTGCATAGTGATGGATGAAATGAAAAAGATAGATGACTTATTATAACGGTACGACAAAATTGGTCATCTGAATCGGCATTCAAAAAATTTAAATGATTGTCTTAGTTAAATAAACGAACGTTAAAAAAACTGAACAATTGTTCAAATTGTTAGGCAGTAAAAAACAGAGTCTCATTTCCTATGTACAAGAGGTAAGCGGAAGTAAAC
>JAYMTF010002758.1:0-17153 GCA_036897485.1 Pelargonium nanum | reverse complement strand
AATCAAAACGGAGATTTGAGCTAAAAGTTATGATTTTTTCTTTATTTTTTCTCATTTTTCATTTTTCTAGCTTTCAATGGCATACATTTGAAAATTTGAAGTGAAATTGAGGACAAAATGGTCATATAGTCCATAAAATTGATGGAGTTAGTGATTTTTTGTTAGTTTTAACATTTTACATTATTAATAAAAGATAGGATGGTTAGTTGTTGTCTTTTAAAACATAGGGTGGTCATGTGTTTTTGGCCATAAACACAGGGAGGTGTAGTGTAATTATCCCCTTAAAAAAAATTCATTAGAGAAAAGAAAAATATTTTTTAAGGGATAATTTGTATTTGTCATCTTTTGCAATTGATATCGTCAAACTTTTTTTTTATATAATCTTAGACTACTTTGAACTATTTTCCACACATTCCTGATTCATCCAATTAACTTTGACGAAAATTTTCAAAATTGCCAAGTCTATGGTAGTTCATTGCAAAAGATGACAAGTATATGATAGTCTAAAGTTTTTTTTTTAAAAAAAAAAAGTGAAGAGAAAGACAAAATTAACATTTCCGAAAAATTCCAAAGTCCACAATCAACACGCAATTATATTTGAATCACTCTCCATTTTCCATAGTTCACCGTTAACACGCAAACAATACTATAATTATAATGGAGTGAATGATTCAGTGATGGGAACAGAAGGTTGGTTGAGTCTGCAACCGTCTAATGATGTTTTCTAATTTGTTACTTTCAGAGATGGCTTGAATTTCTATAAAATATTCCGTTAAAAATAATAATAATAATAATAACAACAACAACAACAACAATAATAATAGAGCGAATGTTATGTCATAAATAACTCTGGTTAAAAACTCAACCCAAACTCATACAAACAATAGCTTATAATCATATATGTACATGTATATTTTGAACCAATAAAATAACAAATTAAAAGAATATAAGTAAGCACTTCGTATATAGATTATAAAGAGACGGATCCAAGACCAACAATCCATGCATATATATATGGATCTAGCTCAGGTTGCTAGTAAGGCCTTTCTCCGATGTAATTACCGGGTGGATGGTACTCGCAAGCCATGTAGCTGTCACCACTGTGACATATAATCTTGGAGCAACCAACATGAGTGGTCGTGCCCCAAACAACCTGCGTGTAGTGGGAGCAAACCTCCCCGGGACCGGCCGTGCACGAGTTGTTGTCGTAGTGGTACCATTTCTTCTCGGCCACCCAAGCAGCCACCGCGTCCTTGGCGCTCCAGTGCTTGCCTTGTCCCCAGAACAAGGTTTCCCCGAACCCGTACCCGGGCGAGTGCACCAACTTGCAGTCCGCACGCCTTTCGTTGGAGTAAATGCGAGCGAATTTGGACAGCAGAGGCTGCCACTTGAGGGGCGGCACGCCCACGGCTCTCCGTGCGGCATTGTGTCCGTCGAGGAACTCTTGGATCAGCTGGGTCTTGTTGGCTGCGGATTCGACTTGGGTGGATAAAATGGAGAGGAGGAGGATGAGTGTGGCACAAGAAACTAGCAAAGATATTGAGGCCATTTTGGGCTTTTTTTGGGTGTGTGTTTTAATGGGTTTAGCTGGATTTTGGTTGGGAAAAAAGTGGGAGATGAGTTGTGCTTATAAGGGAGATTGATTGAGAATTACACAAGGAGAAGGCCTGGAATTGAGGCTATTTTTGTTGCTTTATGCCAAAGGTCTTATTAAGCATTTGGAGTGTTTTAGGCAAGGCTATATGAGTCACTAATACTTGTAGGTAGATGTGGCAATAGGTCAGATTTGATCGGGTTCAGTTTGGGCAACATAAACGGGTCACCTTTGGTCCAAATAGAATTTATTCAGAGATACCATGTTAAATTTCAATAATGGGCTACACACTATGATTTGAGCTTCCACTACTAAAATATCAAACTTATTAGAAGGGTTTCACTTGCACCATTATATGTAGTCTTTTCAATTCATATTTATCCGATGTGGGACACATCACCCACTTCAACACTGATTGAATAAAATTTAAAATTTCAGTGTAAAGTATACAGATTTATCTAATCAAATCCGATCTCGTTGGTTTTTTCGCAAGAAAACTTCGATCCATCATATTTTTGTAAGATTGGATTTCGAATGCCACGAAATTGAATTCAAATTGCCAACTCTGTCTTGAGGACAATTTTGTTGGATAATGTTATATTTAAAAAAGTTAGTATAGCTTATGAATAAAGATGCCTTGTACTTGATAATGTGGATATTAGAATTGAATGGATTGTGAAATGAGTTGAGGTGTGGATTGAGTGAGTTGCAAATATGGCGGCTGGAACAATAGAGTAATTAACGCTTAATCGGCTACTTGTTATTTTTTTGCTAACATAATAAAATATTAGGAGCAAAAAAAGGGTACATAACAAGATTCAAGATTGCGTTTCTCTTAAACCGCTGACTTTTGCTAATGCAAGCCATTTGTTATACGGGCAACGAAGTATTGAGAAAGATGTATTTGTATATTGAATTACTTGTTTTTACATGAGGCTCTAATTTATGGAGAAAAAGGGTTAGGCAAAGAATTAATGAGAAATATTTTGGTTAGACAGAATGTTGTAGGAGAATGCATGGTTGAAGTCACGTAGGGGATAGGAGTAGTTTGATTTCTTCAAAATGTGTGGGATGTGTATTTGAGTTGAACATAACTTGATTTCTCCATATTGTGTGGGATAGTTGTAGTTTGATTTGAAACTATGTTGAGTTTAGAAACTATATGTATGAACTGATTTCGGAAAAAGATTTGCTTAGATAAAGAACAAGCAAGATGAGTTCAAGTAATATGACAAGTGTTCATTGTGAGTAATTTGAATGACTTAATTTAACAACTACAATGAGTTTGCGTATGAGAATTAAATAACACACTCATGTCAGTTGGAATATGTGGATAGACCCCCATAGGATTAGAACTAGGCCCCAAAAGTGCCAAAATTGAATCCAGAGTGGTCGAATTAAGCTAGTTCTCTTTACAAACCAATTGACCATTAAGTAAGGGTAAACTAATCATTTAGGTTGAAACTAAGTAATTAAAATGCTCCAACCAGAATCAGTTGGGACTAAATTGGAACCAAACTAGGCCTAATCTAGTAGGATCATGCGGTTTAGCTTGATTTACACCATACTCAATCTCAAAGAGATGATTCGATGTTTCACAAAGTAGGATCCGTCATTTATCGTCTGTTGAGAAGAGAGTTAAATGGCTTGAAACTGACTTGTGGCGTCCATGTCTGATACATGTTGACACGAGTCTTGGTGAGTCCACCCACCAACTTGGATCGAGTCACTAAGTGGAATCAATGACTCCGAATAAGGTTAGGAGTGAGGGATATGGAGTGACACAATAGTATAGGTGAATCGTGCACTCATCACGTGACATCTTTTTGGATTGACACGTAGCTTCTGGATTTGATCTCATGCGGATAAAGCATGTAAGCTCGACCTAATTTTAAGTTGGATTAAGTTCACCCACCGACTTAGTTCGAATAGACGAGCCCACGCTTTTAAGTGAATTCACCCAGCAATTCATTGGTTAGGCCTAGTTATGATTAAAGGTGATGCACAACCTCGTCAATATGGTAGCTAGTGATTGGCGAGAGCGTAACACCACCACCAGGTAGATGGTGAGTAGCTGAGGTTGCGTTAGGATTCCATCTGGCACACGCAAGGAGTGCATGGGATATATGGCAAGCGAATGTGAGCTTAATAATAAATTAAATTGTCCGTATCTAAAACCTATAATCTATATACAACTCAATTCATAAATTACTATAACATAAATGATAACCATCGTCTTAAACTACCATACAAGCACTAAACACTAATTATGATGGTTTCAAATGGTGAGTGATGAGTATGTTTCCTCTTTCCATTGTATTAAAATTAACAGCCCTATCTCCAATGTTTGAAAAGAAAAAAATAACAACCCTGTCTCTAATCATGCTAATGAGTCGTCTTAATCATTATTCACAACATCCTATTACTTTTAAATTTTGTTTGTATTTGTTTATGGAAAAAAATTTCAAATACAACGATCGATAATGAACGAAACAAACATATCAAAATTCACTTTCAACCAAATTAAATATTATAAGGAACAAAACCAATAAATGAAAACCAGCCAACGGTTGGAATTAAGGTGGATCACAATTCACATCACATTAATGAAATCAAATCAATCCAACGGCACAGGACCCACCATCATCAACCCATATCACCAGTTGCACAATGACACAGTAGATGACAAAACACACACACAGACATAGTAGCAGAACAAGCTGAGTTCTAAGAGATCGCACACATGGCAGGCCTGAACTGTCGGTCGCCGTGGCCGTGATTTCCTCAATTTCCCCGACACCTTCCTTTTTCCGCCATCACCGCTCTTATTGCCCCACGTGTTCTCTCTCTCTCTCTCTCTCTCAAGTTTAAACCTTGCATTGGACTTTGGATTTTGGCCCAATTTTTGCTCGCATCTTTGTCACTCCCTCACTACCCTGGTTTTTCTTTATCTGGGTGTTCCTCAAAATTTGAACTTGAATCCATCTTCACTCTGTTTCCCAATATTTGATGCTCCTTTTGTTTCTGTTTTTTGATTGGCTGTGTCCTGGTTTGGGAGAGGAGGGGAATGCTGTGTAGCCGTAAAATGTTTCAGTTCTTAATAAGGAAAGATGTTAGGAAGATCCTCAAGCGCAAGGACAGTGATGCTGGTGAAAAAGGTAAGCTTTAATTTGATCCGCTGCTGCTTCATGCTTCTCTTGATTTTGGGTGTTTTGTTGGGTTAGGGTTTCTGGGTTCTTATTTGTACGCTTGATTTGGCAATGTGGATTGTTCTGGGAATGGTTTCTGGGTTTTGATTGATCTGGGTCATCATTGAGGTCTTTGGGGATAAACCCAGAATTGGGTATTTGCATTACCTTAATCATTGTTCACATTACAAAAGATTTTCCTTTTATGCTACATTGTCTGAGTGAGCTTTACCCAGCTAATGTTAGAACAATATTGTTTTCACTTTTGAGTAATGACTCCCAGTTTTGGATTTAAAAAAGGAGAGATTTTTAATTTTTTTTCCTTTTCCAGACCATGTTTAGTGTTTTAAGGTTTCAATTTTATTACATTTTGTAACTTGAGCAATCTGCATGTCACTTATAAGATTTGGTTTACTCATGCACTTCAAACTAAATTTTAGAAAATTCCTTTTCCCTCAAATTTTATGTTGAAATATGAGAAAGGTTTGTTAAGGATATTTGAACCATGCAGTGGTTTATCTTTGCTTAATTTGATATATGTTCAATTGTGTGTTATGTGCTTTCATAATTTAGGTAGAGCATTGGAGGACTTGAGAGCCTCTATATTCAATGGCTTTCGGTCATCTGAAGGTGCAAAGCGTCAGCAGCAACGGATATGTCAACCAGTTGTTGCCCTTACATTTAATTTTGTGATTGCTATAGGAATCATTTTCATGAACAAAGTGGTCAGTATACATCTCTTCATCATAACTGACATGACTTTAATATGCATAGTGATAGTGAAGGTGGCAGCTTTCTAACTTGTAACTTGATGGTCCATTTTTCACTTCTTCAGGTGCTTAAAACTGTAGGATTCCATTTCCCCATTGTTCTCACTTTCATTCATTACACAGTAAGCTGGTTGCTAATGGCAATTCTAAAAGCTCTTTCCATCCTTCCTGCATCTCCTTCAAAATCGACCAGATTCTCTGTTTTGATAAGTCTTGGCATTGTTATGTCTCTATCAACTGGCCTTGCTAATGTCAGTTTGAAGTACAATAGGTAAGATATGCTGTACTCATTTCCACAATTAAACAAGTCTTTCATAAATCTGAGTCTTACATCTATTTTTCAGTGTGGGTTTCTACCAGATGTCAAAGATTGCTGTGACACCTTCAATTGTTCTAGCAGAATTCATTCTCTATGGCAAGAGAATACATGTTTCAAGGGTAATGATCCTCTCTGTACACTCATCATGTGGAAATGTGTATATATAGCTGCTTCGCCTGCTTTACTAGGAATCATAATAAATACTGTAAATAAACTCTCTCTCTCTCTCTCACTCTCTCTGCATAAAATTCTCGAGTTCCAATTAAATGTTCAAACAAGGAAATGAACTATCTTTTCCATTCACAGCACAAAATTAGGATGAGTATAAGATGTTTAGATGTTGTGGCATCATTTAGTCACCCTAACCTATTACCTATGTACTAAAAATAGGAGACAGTTTGAAAGATGAGTGTTATATGGGACATTGGTAGCCTTGAAATTCATCCAATTGCATGGTACATGCTAGAATGCCTACGATCTCTCTCAACATGTTTTTTGTTCGGGTAATAGAATTTGTATAATTATAAATTTTATATTATCCATTTGGGTTTATATGCAATAAAAGTTCCTTATGGCTACTGGGAACTGCTTAAAATGTTTTACGGCTCTCGTCAATCATACTTGAGGGCATTATCCTATATATTTCAGTAAATTGGACTTTCAGAACTACATACATCATCAATGCAAAATTTATAGATCTTGCTTAAGTTTGAGGATGCTTTTTGTCAGTAATGTGGAATGTATTTATGTACACCTGTGTACACACACGGATGCTTTCCATTTTTGCTGATAATGTTCTCTCTTACATTAGCTATATTGGCAATCCTTACCAGCTATATTAAATTGATTATATTCCTTATGGGCTTTTGGAAATGGCATACTGCTTTTAGTGGTGGGATAGTTTGAACTATGTGAGACATATATTGTTTACCGTCATCAAAGCAAAAAGATCGTTCTGCCATCTATTTTAGATGGGAAGATATTGTGTTTTGAGTCAATATGGAATAGTACTTATATCAGTTAGATGGATATTGCTACATTGATGTCCATCAGAACGTCCTATTTGGTGGATTATCATTCATATCTTCATTATAATTATAATCTGATTCTTGATCTGGTCACAACATTGAGTGATGCTTATCTGATTCTTGAGATTTTACATTTAGACTCTATACCCTCCTGATATTTCCATTAGCACTAGTTATTGTTTAATCACTTTCATGTTCAAAATACTTACTAAGAAATTTTCAGGTGCTTGCACTCACAGTAGTATCTATTGGAGTTGCTGTGGCTACAGTTACTGATCTCCAATTCCATCTCTTTGGTGCCTGTGTTGCACTGGCATGGATAATACCCAGTGCAGTCAACAAGATCCTTTGGTCTAATCTCCAACAGCAGGAGAACTGGACAGCCTTGGCGTATGTCATATCTCACAGACCTCTTTTCTTTTCTAATTATTGTCAAGGTTGACTTCCCAGCACAAACTATACTTGCATTCATACTTAAGTTCTGAAATTTCTGAATAGGTTAATGTGGAAGACAACGCCAGTTACTTTGTTTTTCCTGGTCATCATGATACCATGGTTTGATCCTCCTGGTATCCTCTCCTTCAATTGGAACTTCAGTAACATGTCGGCGATTCTCATGTCAGCTGTTCTTGGTTTCTTGCTTCAGTGGTCAGGGGCCTTAGCACTTGGGTAAGTGGTATCTGTTATCTTCTTCTGCATAATATTTAATGTCAAGGTCTGATCACATTCATGCTTGAACATTGGAGTTTTTTAGGTTACAACTTATTATGACCATTTGAAATGAACTTAATTCTTAGAAAGCAAACTAATGCTGAACTCTCAGTGAAGTACATGATTTTTGCTTCTGAGGCAATCAAATTAGTTTAGACCAAATGATTTTTACGAAAGAAAGGGTATTAATTTAAGTTCAACTTTTAATAGATTTGTAACTTCCATCAAACTAAATGAGGTTTGCCCTGTAGTGGTTCAGTATCAGCTGAGAGATGAATCATTTATTATATTAATGAAAAATGTATTATAGCTATGAAGTTGGGGGAAGTCAAAGTTTCCTATTTTTGGTACTCCAATTTGAGATGGAGTGCTGCCCCATGCTACAATGCGCCATGATAAAATGCATATTCATTCATTATTTGCGTTAAAATTTGTGTATGAGGCACTTTCGTATTATGATCATACTATATATATGTCAAATTATTTGGTTTTTCTTAATGATTGAGAACCACCAATTGTCATTTACATTTGAAAAAGATTTTTTGATATGCTTATTTACACCTAATGTTGTTCCAAATGATTGTTAACTTTTAGCTCTTGTCCAATTATATCTTATATAGTTGATGTGCTTTCTTTAGCGTCTCACTGCAGTGATTGCCATACAATGTTTTGTTAAGAGCTTGTCAGGACAAGTTAGTATATGATAATTGTTGAAAGGTTTTATATTTCTATTTTCATTGTATTAATATAATGATTCATTTCTTGAGCAAAATCATAGATGTGCACTGGGTGTTATACATGCATTACAGGCTTGCAGCTAGTACAGAGATGGCAATGGTGTTCCATAATACGTTGTTTGGTTCTGATTTCCTTGTTTCTCATATTACAGGGCAACGTCTGCCACGACCCACGTTGTTCTTGGGCAGTTCAAAACATGTGTTGTTCTCCTTGGAAACTACTACCTATTCGGTTCCAACCCAGGCAAAACCAGCATCGGTGGAGCCTTCACGGCTATTGCTGGAATGTCTATTTACACTTACCTCAATTTGCACAACGGGAAGCAGCAGTCAAGCAAAACGCTGCCTCGCCAAGTGTCCTCGTTATCAAAATCTAAGACGGTTAAAGAAAATGGTGAAGCTCGTGACGGTGGAGAATCTGTCTAACACACTCAAACATACTGACGCGAAGAAGATAGCTGTTTACAGGAGTAGATGGAGGTTTTTATTAACTTGGATTATATCTTCATTTATTAGTTTAAAACTGGACCTCCAATCTTGATTATTACACGACGTATTTGATGAAGTTTACTGTGAAAATCAAAACTTTTGTCACGAGTTTTGGCTTCTGTTAGTATGTAACCAGAAATTCATCTCTGTATATATCTAAGACTACATTTCACTAATATCTATATTTTCTCTCATTCTTGAACAATGTTTGTCACATTAAAGAATGTTGCTAATCAGTTTATTTTGATTATTATTGTAATTTGAGGTTTGAAATGCAGAAACTAATGGGAGGAAACAAGAGCTTACCCAACCTAAGGCCTAAAACCCTTTTACCTTTACAAGATTCTGGACTGGACTGCTTTAGTTTTAATCTAATGTTCATATAAAATCCTGGCCCAATCAGCCTTTGAAAATCATCTATAGTTCCACAACCATACAATGTGACTCAAGAAAGAGAGTCAGAGATTCCCAAAACCCTCTATATTTCTGACATGTGAGTTCACATTGCTGGAAACTGAGACTGAGATCTAATGATCTCGTGACCTCAAGCTTTTGCCAATTCTATGTTACAAAAACAATCAATCTCCTTAATTTGCTTGCACTCGTGTTTTATATGCTACTATGTATCATTATAGAGAATGCTGATAAGGGATGCAATCAAAAGTACGAGTTCTCATTCACATTCAACGAAGGAGAGTGAATTATTTCGTAATCAAATCTTTATTCAAAATCATATATAATAGGTGCATAAACTACTCTTATTCCACTAAAGCGGTAGAAGTGATCCGTGTATAACAAAAAAATCACATTCCCTTGAAACGCATGGAAAACAAACTAGTATAACAATTACTTCATGAAGTTATTCAACATTACAAAATTTAGGTGTAATATATATATATATATATATAATATTCTTTTTTTTGAAGTAGTACATTGAGTACATGACAAGTACATACATAATATCTACCCATACCCCATCTAACATTAATCCCAAACTATGATACCAACAGTGCCCACGGTGACTCGAACCTGAGACACTACGGTGCCTAAGTGGTAGGGGTAGAGTAAATACATATAAATTGATATTTATAATGGAGTTCATTAATATTCCATGAACTTACACCAGCAATGGCAATGCTATTGGAAATTGTCGATGGAAACGAATTTAAAAATTAAATTGATACCAGAAACGGACCAAACTTTGATGAAAATGCTGAGCAAGCAGGCCAGAGTACTCAACTGGTCATGAAGCTCTTAAAGATAACAAAACATTAGAGATATACATATTTTAGTAAGTGCAGAACCTAGGGAGTTGAACGATAAACAAAGAAGCAACATTAATTTATAACCCAAGATCTATTCACACACAACACATAACACATGCAACGTCTGGTCAGAGAGCTGAGAGCTGAGAGCTGTCACTGTATAAATGGTGTCGGCTCTAGGGTTTACAACAACTGTTGAGCTCTTATTGTTTATATATTATTCAAGATTGGCCATGAACATGAACATGCATGTGCACTCTTTAATAATATAATCTCAAACTCAAACTGAAACCCTAAAACAAAAGACAATTCTTGCGGGTACCCACGTGAGAATACTTGTATAATATGCTACAAAACAACCTGGATCATATATATATAATTCTCATTCCTAGCTACTTAACAATTTATATAATTAATCTCTACTTTAATTGTTATTCTCTTCTTTATTTAATTACTTTACGTAACCATTCTTATCTTTTTTTATAATTTGATGTTCAAATCATATTATGGATCCTTTTGATGTGATTGTAGGGAACACTAACACATGTAATGTTATAATCTAATCCACAACGATGTATTGTATTTGCTTATGAAATATAAACTATTATTAGCATAGCTCAAACCATCCATCTAAATTCAGTTTGTTTACTCATTTTCCGAGAAATGCATGCATTTTCTTCAACTTGTACACAGCTCACCCAATAGGAACAAGTTCCCTTTTGAATGAGTTGTTTTTGTTGAACTAAGTTAGGCTTGTTAGGCTAATCTCATTCTTTAATTCGCTTCGATTTCATCATTTTTATAGCTACAAACAATAATTGGTCAAAGCTTAGAATTCATATATAATGCATTTCCTAAAAGTAACACAAATCAAATTCACATAGTTTAATTTGCTATCACATACTAAAACGCTCGTCTGAATTGTGTAGGGCGCGTCAGCCACGGGAGGTAGAGGCATTTTGCTATTCGGGAAGCTGTGAATTGGCTCAAGGACAGAGGCTTCCGACGCATTAAAGTTGAATACGATGCCCAAACAGTTATTGTGGCGTTGCAAAGTTTGTCAGTAGGTGGTGGTAGTGCTTAATTAATTTTAGCATACCGGGTGGTTTAGTTAGTTTTTTTCTTATTAATCTGTGAAAAATCAAGTAGTTCATGCTTTGACAATGCCAGCTTCTTTTAAGTCAGATGTTAAACAGTGAGATGCTCTTAATCTCTTGGTGTGTATTTTGTCCCTTTTGATTGTTGATATAATATTCGGTCGGTTTATTAAAACACAGGTCAAAATCTAATATAAGAAGATACTAAAAAGCTCAAACGCTGCTTGGGACAGATTAGATCTAAATGAGATAGGCTGTTTGTGTATGCTCCAAAGCTTTGAGTTATCGAATTCAGTTTAGGCTTAAATAGGATAATATTGATGCCTTAGACGACAGATTAAGAAAATTACATAAGTGGAGACATGGATGGATTGGTGATGGAAGTGGCAGTGACAATACAACAAAATTTAGTTTTGTCTACAACCCACAATAATACAATGCAAAGCTCAACTTTGTCTTCAAACAACTATCAACATCTACCAGAAAATAGTATAATATTTACTGAGAGCTAGCTAAGACTTCTGACTTCTGAGAGTCACATGCTTCAACGTCTAAACTAATTATATATATAGATCAAGATCCCAAAAAGCAATTAATTAATAAACTTAAATGGTTTTAACTTTTAATTGGACCAATATATGCATGAACTGAAGCTACAACCCTAGCTTCTATCAATGGTTTATTTTTGTTTGAATGGAGCCAAAGCAACCACATGCACTAAGCCAAAAGTTTAATGAGACTGAGAAATTAATTGAAGCTAATTAATATCATATTATTATTTGGTATTGGATAAAGAGCTCATCACAAAATACAATTCTAACCAAATGACAATGACCTTTGCAGTGACATCCTCACTGTCCTTTCATTGACTTGTGACATCAAATATATAGTATTATACTACTACTGCATACATTGATGCATTGTAAGTAAAAATACAGCTTTCTTGTACTTTTTGCTAACTAATTAACATTCTCATTAATTGTAATGTGAACCATTTATGTAATATATTATAAAAGGAAGTTATGAGGAGTCATATTCAGATTTGAGTTCATCAAAACTCAATCACATAGGAGCCTAAATCTTTTCCATCAACTATTTGGTTTACATAATCTATTTCTTGTTATTAGTAGTAAAATTTGAAAAAAAATTTAAGTGCACAAACAATATACAAATGTTGATATCATGGCTTTGAATCATTATAGTTACTTCTCAATTAAATTTTCTTTTTGTTACACTTGTTTCATCGTAATTTCGTCGGAAAATTATAACTGACGTGCTTCAATCACACATGTTTCGATCGAGTTGTCTGTTTTTCTTGTATTGTATCAAAATTTATTAGTGTACACATAACACAATTGTTCTCATTAAAATTTTATTTTTAGAAAGTTTAAAAAAATATGATATTCCACATGTATGAACGAAGAAAATAAAGAGAAATGCTATTTGTCTCAAATTCAGTACAAATTTTTTTGTACAAAATAATCACGTGGCAATATTCTACGTACATATATTTCACACTATGTACACATGACATAGTGTAATTTGACCAACTCATTAATGAAGTAATTAATGAGTCTTCTCTCATTGTCTGACACATTATTTTGTTCAGAATTTATAACATATAACATTACTCAAAAAGAACAAAGATCGAGATTGTTAGAAGTTGATGCAATACAAAGTATGAACAAGGTTTTGTTAATTAACTTGACTTAGACAATGACATAATTAGTATAAGATGAAGCAAAAAATACATAAAAATTTCAACTTATCGATCTCTTGCCTTTTCTTAATTTCTACTCTAATGCTTTCTAACCTAACTAATCCGGTAAGATCGCAAAATTAAATAAAATAAATATGACAATTGCTTCTTCTACTCTAATAATATTCAAACCCAAGTATGGCTAGCTACACATCACATCACATGCAGATCCAGGATTAACAATAATTTCCCAGTAGTCGCTGTAGCTCTTAATCCAAAGCCTTGACTTAATTGGCATATTAATTTAATTTGGTGCCAGCTTCATTCCCAGAAGATTATTACACCCCAAGAAGCACGTAGTAGAGTATTGTTATGGGCAATGCAACCAACATTCCAAAAATAACCCTGCAGCAATTAATTTAAACACAAATTAATCATCAAAATTGGATCATAAATTTTTTTTTTATGAGACTCGATTCTGAGACCTCAAGAATTGAAATGATAAAAGAACTTACGCGGTGCTAAGTATATCTGCATGCACGTTGTATTCTTTAGCGAACACAAATGGAACAATCCCTTGGGGAAGAGCAGCTTGAACTATAGCAATATGTAGAAGAACACCTCGAAGCCCTATGGCTATGGAGGTTGCTGCAATCACTGCTGGGCCAGTCAAGAACCGTACGGCCATTGAAAATGTTGCCACTGATTTTCCACAAGCTATGATCTTTGGTTGCAAAGCCATGAACAAACCTAGACTGAACATAGCCATTCCCAGACCAGCATCTGATAATATGGAGATGGATCCACTCACAATAGAGGGCATTTGGATATGAAACCTGCCATCACCAAATTCAGAATGAAATTAAATACAATTATATCACTGCAAGAAAACTCGCGATATGTTATAAAATTTCTGTCACAAATCTATGAATTCAGTCACAAAATGTAATTTGTGACAGAGCTGTGGCTGAATGATTTCTGTCATTGTTTAGATTGTCGCAAATGGTTGTAACAGAACTGTGACGAAAAGTTTTTTCTCACAAATTTTCGTTACAAAATGGTCTCAAAGTTAACAAATTAGAGATGATGTTTAATTACCTGAATGAAATAAGAGACCAGGTGAGACCTAAGAGACTTGAATAAGTGTTAGGGTTTCTGATGAGCTTCCTCCAAACCATGATGAGAATGAGCCTTGTCATCACACTTGCTGGAGGCATCTGCTGCCTGTTCTTTCCTCCTCCTCCTTCCATCTCTACCTTTTTCTGGCAATTACTATACGGCGACGCGCTCGCCGGATACTTCAGTCCTTCCTCTATTTCCATCTCCTTCTCTCCACTGTTCTTCCTCCCCGGGCTCATGTTCTCAATTAAATCATGCATAGCTGTAGTTTCAAAACAACAATCAACTCTTCATGATCACCAAAATTCATAATAAAATATATTTGTGCATATATACACATCCTGAAAACAAAAACTTAGTTCTATTAATTCCTCAGGGAGTTTCAAAGGCTTGTTTGTACAGTAGGAATACATATAGAGTAGGCTAGGTGCGTATACTAATGCTACTGACATGTCGACTGAGATAGTGACACATAAACTATGTTCGGTGATATTTTATCAATGTTAATAGACAAACATTGAAAAGATGTGGACACATGTCATGTGTTAGTATGTACCACTTTAGGAGCGTGAGATCGTGTATTAGACAATAAAATAAAGACTGGTTTTTTTTTCTTATCAGCGATACCGACACCATGAAGAGAGACTCAAATTTGAGAGCTCGACAAATTCAAAAGCCTTAAATCGCTTGAATCAATAGATGTTGAGATTGAGAATGATTCATATTGTTAAGCTAAATAATTAATGTGCAATGGAGAAGATGTTCAAACCTCTTGTAGCAGTATTTTCTTGAGGTTTATCCATGGAAGCAAAATCAGTAGAGGCAGCTCGATTCACAGCATGTCTCAAGTTCCCCTCCGAAACAGGGGAAGCACTCGAGCTCCAAACAAACATGTGAAGCTCCTTGTTCGGAGCCCCCGCCGCCGCCACTCCTCCACCGCTCCCACCGCCTTCCTTCTTCCTCGCAACCGGCGGCCCGCCGCTACTAGACCCGCCGGAAAACATAGGATTCGGTGGCGGATACGACGAAACCAGCCCACCATTAAACAGCTCCCCGCTCATGCTCCTCCCTCCCTTCCTCTTCCCGGCCGCCGCCTTCATCATCTCCTCGTCAAAATTCGACGTCCTTGGCGTCACCCCCTTCGACGACTGCAACGAGTACACGTCGCCGCCGAAGCTGTTGGTGTAGCCGTGCTTGGGGCTCGCCGTCTTGCTGGCGAACATGGCGTAGAAATCGGTCTGGTTGAAGCTGGACGCCCTCGGCGTCGGCTCCCGGGACGACTGGACGGAGTAAATCTCCACTCCGGTGAGGTTCGAGGCCCGAGGAGTCATCGACGTCAGCGAGTTCATCCCGCCGGCGTGGGACTTGTTGAAAGAAGAAACCATGGAAGACGCCGCCGACCGGCGCACCACCACGTGGAGCTTCCCGTCGTCGCCGACCTCGGCGTCGGTCTGGAGAGGCTCGCGGCCGTTCAAGGAGACGACGTCGGTGTCGACGCGGAAGGAGGTGATGGAGGCGGCGGTCTCCGGGAACTGCTCGGTGATGAGGAGCTTGGCGCCGCGGTACTCGAACATGAAGAGCATGAGAGTGTACCAGATGATGCTCTGGAGGACGACGATCTGGACCATGAGGTTGCCGGAGAAGTCTCCGTACATGGCCTTGAGGAGGGGGATGCCCATGACGAGGGTGTTGGGGAGGGTCGAGAGGGAGAAGAGAGTGATCATCCACTCCAAGCTCCCGTTCTTGCTGAACAGCTGCCACAGGAAGAGGGCGGCCAGGATCACCACCTTCTGGAGGCAGTCGGCGGCGATGAAGTGGTAGTTCATGGCATAGGGGTCGTTGGAGGAGATGAAGTGGAAGGAGAGGAGAGGGACGGCGAAGACCGCCACGAAGCGGTTGATCCCGGAGCACTGGTCCGGGGTGAAGATCTTCCACCAACGGACGGACCCGTAGGCGAGGATCATGGCCACGTAGAGGGGGACGATGGCCGCCAGGACGTCGTATATGTCCTTGCCGGTGATCATCTTATCAGAGTTTTTTTTTTATTAGCAAACGTAACAAGAGAAGCTCGGAGCTGAAGAGACAAAGAGTTGTTTAGAGTGTGGAAGGAAGATGAGATTGCATGAGTTGGAGAGAGAAGAAAAAGGGTGTGTTTTCTTCTCTAGTCATGAGGAGAGGAGAGAAATGGAGAGTGATCAATGGGTTGCTTCTTTCATCTTTTCTATTCTATTATAGATTCTTGGTAGTTTTCTTTTCTTCTACTTGTTAAGTTTCTTGGAGTAACATGTGGGACTTCTTTACTAATCATTAAATAATATTGGATTTTATTGGTGTAGGTACTTTTTAAGTTAATGAGTACTCTGTTATTTGAAATATAATTAATGAGTACATAAAGAGAGAAGGTAAATATATAAAAACAAATTACATAACACTGTCCAATAAGATCCGTGCTAACTAGTCAGAGTCATTAAAAGAAATTAATTTTAACAACATTTTCAGAAAAAGAAAATAGTTTACTATAATTCATATAAATGTAATTCAAAAATTGCAAATTGCAGAGGAAGCTCTGTAATGTGAAAGTATGTTTATTGTTTCTTGGAGCAGAGGGCAGTGGCCACATGCAATCAGTGATCCGCGGTGACACCAAAGATTTGTCCCCTCTTTTTTATAAACTTACTAATGTGCTTCTATATTCATTTCAAATTATGGCAACATTTGGATTATTTGTTGGAAATGATACAAATCATTATCATTATCTTTTTTATGTTCATTTCTTGAAAATATTGTTTGTTTCAGTAATTGCTATTTACTGGAAGAAAGTAAAAAAATTATGAACGCCATGTTTCACATTGTTAGAAATTATATATGAATTTCTTTAGAGAATATAATTCATCCAACTCAAAATGAACGTCTTGTATCAATTGAAATTTCGTCACATTCTTAAAAGAGGTCTGATATTTGTTTTTTCTAAAGAAAGGAATTCATATTATCTTTAAAAAAAATCACTTCAATCATACATTTAACTATCAACAATATACCTCAGGAGGGGCTGGTTCAGAGTGTTCACGATATGGACATCGGTGACGAGACGACGGTGCTGAAATATACCTCAGGAGATGGTCGAGTAACTCCCGGGA
>JAYMTF010002757.1:0-17155 GCA_036897485.1 Pelargonium nanum | reverse complement strand
CGTTAGTGCCTTGGGGAACAAGACTCACAAAGCTGTTCCACAGCCACAAAGGCATGCTGGCTCGACTCCGAGCAATCCGGTCGAGGACGAAGGAGCAGCTGATGCAGTGAGGCGCAGCTCTAGGAACCGCACTGCTCCCAAGCATCTCAGAGACTATATTGTTTAGTTTACAAAGAGGAAAGGTTGTTGATGCATGTCTGGAATTTTCTTCTCCCTTTGTTTCTCTGTATTTTCTCTTTTCTTCTATTGTTCTTCATTCTTGTATTGTTTTTCCTTGTTTGTGGTTATCAACAATACCTGTAGTAAAATGGAATTGCCATGGAAGCTCATCTAAGCTGAGGCTTGCTAATCTTGTGTTCCTTGAGTTCATTTTCCTTGCTCTGTTCTTAATTCCGATTAGATCATACCATTTTTGGTGCTTTCATCAGCCTCTCGCACTCAATGGGAAATCCACCGCAGACTCCGACGGAGCGGATCACAACATTGGAAGAGAGTTGGAAGATTGTGGTTCAAGAGATCGTGAGCTTGAAAACACAACAGCTCGGTATGGAGACGAAGATAGATCAGATCTTAGCATCTCTCATAGCGTCACAGAAGCAGAAACAGCTGGAGAGTCCGGAGAGCAGCACTGCTACAACTTCGTATAATCAGGAGTCAAATCTGACCCAAGGGATCGGTGGTGTGACAGATAAGAACGCAGTGTACTTTCCGAAGTTCACAGGCCAGGATCCACTCGAGTGGATTGAGCGAGCGGAGGCATATTTCATCATTTACAGGATGAACGAGTGGAGTAAGTTGATCTTAGCAGAGGCGAACATGGAAGGTTCATTGATAAATTGGTTTTAGAGTCTCAAAAAGCTGGGACAGTTCTTCGACTGGATGAGTTTCTTGAAGGCGTTGGTCGATCAGTTTGGGCCCTCAGAGTTCGATAATCCCAGGCGAAATCTGTTCAAACTGCACCAAGGTAAAAATTCGGTTGCTGATTATTATGCTCAGTTCCGTCTATATTTGAATCGGAGTGAAGGATTGTTAGAGTCGATTATCATTGATGTTTTTATTAGAGGCCTACGATCTGATATTCAGAACGAATTTATTGTTGCAAGACCTAATTCTATGTCCATGGCTATTGGATTAGCTAAGTTGCACGAAACTAGATTTAAATCCACTAAGAACTTACCATTTAAACCATATGCTAAGCCTTATCAACCTATGGATGTTTTACTTACCCCGAATATGAAACCAAGTTTCCAGAAACCACCACAGGAGCACACAAAAACACTAACCCAGGCTGAACTTCAGAGAAGAAGGGAGAAAGGTCAGTGTTTCACATGTGATAAGAAGTACTCTTTTACCCATAATTGCCCAAATAAGCCCAAATTCCTCCACATTGACATGTCTATTGATAATGTTGAGTGTTCTGAAATATTACACAGTGATTCTGGAGAGTTAAACACTGAGCGACCACCTAATGTTTTGCTGAGGATATACCACAAGACCAACCAACACTATCTTATTATGCACTTGCTGGTGCAAACAATACTATTACTATGAGATTCACTGGTTTAATGAAAGGAATGCATGTTTCAGTCCTAATTGATAATGGGAGCTCCCATAATTTCATTCAGCCAAGAATAACTACAGCTTTAGGTCTTCCAATTGAACCTTGTCCTGATTTTTCTGTCAAAGTGGGGTAGGTGAAAGAAAGTCAGATTCAGATTCAACAACATGATTTTGTGGTTCCATTAACAGTGTTACCCATATGGGGAGCTGATGTGGTATTGGGGGTGCAATGGCTAGCAACTCTGGGCCCCTATATATGTTACTGATTACAGTAAAATGCTCATGAAATTTTATCACAAAAACCAGTTTATTCAGTTAAGTGGAGACAAGCAGGAGGTGAAACAAGCCCAATTTCATCATATGGTGAGGATGTGGGATACAAATGCTATAGTTCAATGCTATTTGATTCAGCCTTTAAGTCTACACAATGAAGAGGATGTTCTGAAGGATTTACCTGATACGATTGACCCCGAGTTGGCTTTACTTCTGCACCTACATCAGTCAGTGTTTCAGAAACCAAATTCTTTACCTCCTCGGCGTCAGCAGGACCATCAGATTCCATTAATGGCAGGAACAACTCCTACAAATGTCAAGCCGTTTCGTTATAATTTCTCTTAGAAAAACGAAATCGAAAGGATTGTCAATGAGCTCTTACAGGATGGGTTAATTGAACCCAGTAACAGCCCTTTTTCAACTCCTGTTATACTTGTGAAGAAGAAGGATGGCACTTTCAGATTCTGTGTTGATTACAGAGCTTTGAATGCTATCACAATCAAAGACCAATTTTCAATGCCTACAGTCGAGGAGCTGTTGAACGAGCTTCATGGGGCAAATTTTTTCACCAAATTGGACTTGCGTTTTGGATATCATCAAATTCTCTTGAGTGAAGCCGATAAAGAGAAAACTACGTTCCGCACCCACATGGGACATTATCAATGGCTCGTGATGCCATTCGGTTTGAGTAATGCCACTGCAACGTTTCAGGCTTTGATGAACACTGTTTTGCAACCATTCTTGAGGTCTTCGGTGTTGGTTTTCTTCGACGACATATTGATCTATAGTAAGGATTGGAATGAGCTAGCATATCCATCATCTACAACAGGTTTTAAAAACTTTATCAGAGCACCAACTATTTGTGAAACTTTCAGAGTGTACATTTGGGCAAAACACTGTTGAGTATTTGGGGCATATTGTTTCGCATAATGGTGTTTCCATGGATCCTGCGAAGGTCGATGTTGTTCTCTCTTGAATTTCACCAAAAACTTTGAGGCAATTAAGGGGCTATCTGGGGCTTACTGGGTATTACAAGAGGTTTATCAAAAATTATTCAAAAACTGCAGCTCCTCTCACAGACTTATTGAGGAAAGATGCATTTGAGTGGTCTCCATCTGCAGAACAAGCTTTCTTAGCTTTAAAAGATGCTATAACTCAGGCTCCAGTTTTGGCTCTTCTGGATTTCACAAAAGTGTGTCATTGATGCTTCAGGCACAGTGTTGGGTGTTGTGTTGTCACAACAGGGACATCCCATAGCTTTCTATTCTCAGAAGCTATCTAACAGAATGCAACGACAATCTGCCTACATCAGGGAGCTCTTTGCAATTGAACAAGCAGTAAAAAAATGGAGGTCTTATCTACTGGGACACCCTTTTATTATTCGAACAGACCATCAGAGTATTAATTGTTTTCTTGATCAGGTGTTGCAGATACCAGAACAACAAGATTGCTTGGTGCAGCTATTGGGACATGAATATACCATTGAGTTCAAACCTGGGAAAGAAAATAAGGTTGTTGATGCCTTATTTAGGTCATTCTTGACTATCTCTGCAGTATCACAACCCTAATTCAAGTTTTTGGAAAAGTTGAGGGAAGAAATTTATTCAAATGAGCAAACTCTGACTTTGTTGAAACAGGTTCAGGATGAAGGCATGAAGTAGTCGAATTTTTCTGTGCGAGATGGTCTCTTTTTCTGGAAAGGGAAACTTTTTATCCTAAAATTTTCTATTCTGAAGAAGCACCTGTTATATGAATTCCATAATTCACCTGTGGGAGGTCATGCTGAGATTAAGAGAACACACAAAAGGCTTGTAGAACATTTTTATTGGGAAGGGATGCAGAAGGATGTCGAAGAACATGTGTCTTCTTGTTATATTTGCCAACAAGCAAAGACTAGTACTCAAAGCCCAGGAGGTTTGCTGCAACCTTTGACAATACCTTCAGAGGTTTGGTCTGATATAGCTATGGATTTTATCACTGGATTACTTGTTTCTCATGGGAATTCTGTGATCATGGTCGTGGTAGACAGGTTGACGAAGTATGCCCATTTTTCTCCTTTGAAAGCCTTTTATACCAGTCACTCAGTAGCTCAGAAATTTGTTCAGGATATTGTCAAATTGCATGGTGTACCTTCTTCCATTGTTTCAGACAGAGACAAAGTCTTTATCCACAAGTTTTGGCAGGAGTTGTTTCAGCTTCAGGGTACTGTGCTGGCAATGAGCACTGCATACCATCCCCAAATAGATGGGAAATCAGAGGATGTGAATAAAACTCTGGAGATGTATTTGAGGTGTTTTGTCACAAATTGCCCTGCCAAATGGGTTGAATTTTTGCCTTGGGCAGAGCTGTGGTATAATACAGCTTTTCAAACAGCTGCGGGAATGACACCATATGAAACTTTGTATGACAAACAACCCCCAACCATAAAAGACTATATTCCAGGATCAGCTACAAACAGTGATCTCAATGCTTTGCTCATAGAAATGGAAGAAATTCTGGAGACATTAAAACTCAACTTGACAAGGGCTCAACAACGCATGAAGTTTTACAAGGACAAGGACCGAAGGAAAGTGAAATTTCAGGTCGGGGATTGGGTGTTGGTCAAGCTTCAACCGTATCGACAGAACTCAGTAGCTCTGCGAAAGAATAAAAAATTGGGGATGAGGTTTTTTTGTCCCTTTGAGGTCGAGGCTACTGTTGGGGAAGTTGCATATAAACTGAAGCTACCGGAAAATGCTCGCATTCATCCTATTTTTCATGTTTCACTACTAAGGAAATTCAAAGGCGAACCATCTGAATATCATATTCCTTTGCCTCTTATGAAGGATACAACAACATTGTTACATGTGGATGCTATCTCTTGGAGGAAGGTCTGAAAGTATAGTAAATGGACGCCACAGATTTTGTTGTCGTGGAACGAAGCACCGTCATCTTGGGTCGATCTCTCGGAGGCTCTCCGACGTTTTCCACAGTTGCACCTTGAGGACAAGGTGGTTCTAAATGAGGAGGGTGTTGGAATGAATGAAAAAGATGATATAGCCGTTATAATCAAAAGGATAAGGGAGAGAGAAGTGAAGAAAGTAGACGGTAGCGTTTCAGGGAAGAATAAAGAAACTAATCAAAACGACAACGCAGAAGGTGGGGAGTTGGTAAACGATGTCGTTGAAGCTGAGAACGTTAGTGCCTTGGGGAACAAGACTCGCAAAACTTTTCCACAGCCACAAAGGCATGCTGGCTCGACTCCGAGCAATCCGGTCAAGGACGAAAGAGCAGCTGATACAGTGAGGCGCAGCTCCAGGAACCGCACTGCTCCCAAGCATCTCAAAGACTATATAGTTTAGTTTAGAAAGAGGAAAGGTTGTTGATGAATGTATGGAATTTTCTTCTCCCTCTGTTTCTCTGTATTTCCTCTATCCTTCTATTGTTCTTCATTCCTGTATTGTTTTCTCTTGTTTGTGGTTATCAACAATACCTGTAATAAAATGGAATTGCCATAAAAGCTCATCTGAGCTGAGGCTTGCTAATCCTGTGTTCCTTGAGCTCATTTTCCTTGCTTTGTTCTTAATTCCGATTAGATCATACCAGTCAACGACTTTGTCGCTGCAAACACATCCAATACCGGTTGTTTACCGCACGATACGTAGGGTAATAGCCTCTCTGCATGCGTGAATTTCAATATGGATAAGACGATTACTTGACAAGGATGCCACTTTATTCTGTTGCTAAAATTAGACTTTTAAAATTATTTTCCCGTTGTTTGGTGCAACTAAATATATTATATAGTGCACAACAAAACTACTACTTCCTTTTGGCTTTTAACCACTTTCAAAGAGTTATAGGAGGACGAGGATTCATGCTTCAATATTTGACTACATATTGGAGCCATTATTGAAGCATTTACTTTTTCTTTCTTTCTTTCTTTCTTTTTTTGATGCAAAGAAGCATTTACTTTTCATTTTCTTCTATACTTCGTTTTGGCACGTATGAGAAATACGTAATAATTAACTCAATGAAAATAATTTTATAGCTAATCCAAATATATTTACTTTACCAAGAAACAAGAAGTAATAGTCCATCTAATTTACTATTTTGTGTACAAATTTTGCTCTAAAATTAATGTTCATTTTATAAAGTTGTGCATGTATATTGCCATCAATATTATTACGATAAATTAGTTAAATACCGCCCAATTTGTTATAAAAATAAAAACATCTGGTACGTACAAAGAGACAAATCTAATTATAAATAACGCACTTAACATTAAAAAACAATGAAACAATTATTTTGAGACGAAGTAAGTAGCTAATTTTTAATTTTTAATATAACATACAATTAGTTAGAGACAGAGTAGTAAAATTTTCATTTTTATTTTTATACAAAGGCCAATTAGTTAGAATAGAGCGGATTAAGTATTAGATTATTTAGTTGGAAACCAGGATTAAGTATTAGATTATTTAGTTGCAAACCAATAAGCTATTCCAAGAACTTAAATTAAAACATTTTTATATTATTACTACATGTAGGCTTCACAATTGTTGCCAAGTCATTATGGTTTGAAATGGTAAGCTAGAAACAAGGTCATAATATTTTATAAATGATCATGATCCTAATTATTTATTTATTTTAATTTATTTGGGTTGTTTAACAAATCCAAGTCTTGGAAACTACATATATCATATTGGTATCTCAATTAATCATGCTCCTAAAAAATTATTTATAATTCATTTGTTATTTTTGTATTATAGCAAAACCACGTCTGAGAAAGCTCTATCTCAATATATTTCATGAATCATGCTCCTACTTAGTTTTGAATTTGTAAAGCAAAACCTGGTCTTCGAATATGTATAATAATATTAATAGCTGGAACGTTTAAAACTGAAATCTTCCAATGATAGTTTTGAGTTGTAGAAAAATATAGCAAGTGGTGATAAATCAAAGTTAGAACAAATTAATTAAGGCAGGCCGTGGAATTAAAGGAAGCTGAAGGGGTCTAAGCATGACAGATGGATGCGTGCCGTTGATTACATCAACTGTATAATTTGTTATTAACCATTTAACAAAGAAACAATGTTAGGTCTCTCAAATTATGTATAAAAGTAACGTATCAATGTACGTCTTAAATTCATATTTCACATTTTTGTAGTTTAAAATTAAATTTAACGAATAATAACCCGATATTTATGATAGTATGATACCACCAACATTTCATACATTTCTGGCGCGGAGCGTCTGATATATAAAACTTACTGTGCATGCGGCATATTGTGGTGTAACCAAGTTATATTAGTGAAATATTTAATGAGTCACGTCTTATTTATTGACACATCATGTTATACTAAAATATTTTTGTATGATATTTGAGGTATAGTATTACTCGTTAATAAATGAGCTAATGGTATATTGTGGTGCAACCAATATTTTTGTAGATTATTGGAGACATATAGTCTGTAGTAGGTTTTTATTTTTTATTTTTCATGAAGTTGAGAAGATTTGAAACTTATTTTTTGGAGGTGTGTGATAGACATGGCTCGCGAGAATGACTTAATCCAAATTTACGCCTTCTGCTCCGTACCTTCCCTTCTTTCTTCATTCCCATATGAAGAATGTCCAAAAACATTTTCTCTTCCAATTAGTGTTTTTGAAACCATTTCTTTTCTTCTTTTTAACAAAAAAACCTTTATCTAAATATCACTACTTTGGACATCAAATATATATGTGCCCAAAACTCATTATTGCAGACATATATACAATGAATTTTTCATTTATTACGCTACACTTTTATCTTCCATGAGGGCGCAAAAAGGGATGTGCTATGTGAACACGTATTCTAACACCATCATCCCATGAATAATATTTGGCATGAATATCTTGGTTTATAATAACAACAAATAGTTTGGTCAACTAATTTATAAAATAATCAATGTAATTAAATTCAATTAACTATTTTGTTTAATAATAAATATAGAAGACCTAAAAAAGATGCGGTAATTAATAAAGTGTGACAAAAAAAATAGTAACTCAATTAAACATGTCGGTATCTTCTCAATGGGCCAAACACCTCAACTATGACGAAGATTTTAGAAGTCCCAATAAGCGTGTGGGAGAAGGCATTGCCCACACTCGAACAAGAAGACCCGCCTAAACAAACGTGCAGGGAGAGAGCTATGACCTCCCGAACGGTGGCCGATCCCCTAAAGGAGGAACTAGAATCCTTAAGGTCGGAACCAACCCACTATTGTCACCTTATGCTTCGCCAACATAGCCAAAACGAACATGAAAATCCGTCGTTCAGGCCGAGTCCACCTTCTCCCATTCAAGGCTTGTGAAGGCTCTCTTGTTTGACTCGCATGAAAAAGATTATCGTTCAAGACACCATGCCACGTCCTCCCTCTCAAATGAAGCTCTTTTGAGATATGAAGCATCCTTGTTCAAGCCGTCGTATCATGACCTTCTTCTCAAAGGTAGCTCGTTTGAGATGTAAAGCATTCTCATTCACAATGTCAGGTCGTGGCCTCGATTCCCTATGCACGACATCCTTCTCAAACAAAGCTTGTTTTACTCACGTGTTTCCCTCGTTCAAGACGTAAAGTCCCAGCCTCAAGAAACCATGTCACGACATCCCCTCTCAAACCGATCTCATTTGAGATGTGAAGCCCTCGTTCAACAAGTCATGTCGCGACCTCAAGAAGCAATGTCGAGGTACTATTTCATCATCAGTGCACAAGAACGCTCCCTCATCGCCTACCGTTCAGTCGTTGCGTCTCTCGCCCAAGCGATCGTCAATAGAAAACACGAGGCCATCATAAAGGAATAGGCCCCAAGAAGATCATCAAGGCCCCTAAGGAGTATTTCAATACAATAGCGCTCAGTTACCTAAGGAGGACGACTACACTTAGCTCTTAAAAAGAGACTCCAAGGTTCCAAGGAGGACCGCAACATTTTGTCTCTACAAAGGGTTAACCACACCACAAGGAGATCTCCTTGACCCTCATTCGTAAATGATCGCTACAAGGATAGATCATTTATTTTCCTCAATAATTAGTCTCTATAAGAGGAATTCAAGGTCCATTCCTATCAAGGTCACCTCCAAAGCTTTCTCTATCGCCGGATCACAACCAAGGTTTCTGCCACGTCGGGTTACCTCTAAAGATTCCTTCCTCACCTAGTCATCTCAAAGATCTCTGTCTTATCGGATGACCTCCTAGATTCCCTGCCTCACTAGGTCACAACTAAAATCCCTGCCACACCGGGTCACCTTCATGGATTCCTGCCTCACTAGGCCACCACCACAACATTTCACCTTACTTGGACACTAAAACGATACCCAAAATGGTAGAGAATTTTAGAGGCTTCATCCTCCCTAGAATGCTTTAGAGAAATACAGGAGATCTAAATCTCATCCGTTGCATGTGGTCGTCACGCTTGGAAGTCTAGAACTCCAACACTCAAAAGGAACCCACGTCACAAACAACTAATCATACAATGACATGTTACATGAATGGTTGTAAGTAAATACCCTTTCTTTGGTAAGATGAGTAATCAAAAGTTTACGTAGAGAATTTTTTTATCTCTACTTTCATTCTCTAGTGCCCTTCTTAGCGATATGTGGCTTAGAGTCCCTTGGAGTAGATTCTTACTCTCATGCACGAGGCGGGTTCCTGGGCATATACTTAAGTTTCTTCTTAACAGTGTGCTACCCGCGTGCAGGAACAAGGAACTCAAGATCATGGTCTTCCATCCCCAAGGACCTGAGCCTCCAGCTCTATCATCGAAACTACGTTCTTAAAAAATTTTCAGAAAATCATCCTAACACGTGGACAATATGAAAATAATTCCTAGTGTGCCAATTTGGCATATTCAAAAGAGGTGCATTTGTTGGTTCTATTGACAAGAAAAAATTGAAAGCCTTTGTTTCCCTAACCTCGCATGAAAATCAACAATGCTCAAGATATCCAAGCCCCCCCACGAGATATGATCCCGCTCCTCCCATCTAAGGAGGCATATGAATCCCTATTGAGAGGCACCCCTGAGCCATCGCTCATACTTCCTCCACCCAAGATCGTTTAAGAGGAAGAGTAGATCCTTTCATGCGAAAAATAGTAGAAATAATAGACAAATTTATACATGGGACGTATCCTCGTGACCCGACCGACTATTGAGATAGCCTCAACCGTAATCGAAAAATAGTCACCCACACGACAAAAACCTCCCAAATTCCATCGGTCACTCTAAAACCTCAGGGCGTGGTACCCTTTCTGGAAGGGTTCACTCCTTAAATGGTTAAGGCATTCACAAAGCGAATGACCGTGACCATGCTCACAACCTTGGCTTTAACGGCCCCAACTGTCCCCGAGACACATGTTGCTCAAGATCTGTTTCTTCCTACCTCTCTGGCTCTACCCAAAGGTGTAAGAAAGAAGAGAAATCCAGTTGGTACTTACCCATCGCGCCGATCATCCAACCGCCACATCGATGCCTAAGCTCATGAGGTCCAAGAAGATTGAGCTTAAGCTCATAAGCTTAAAATTTGGATAAGTAAGCAAGGTGTGGAATCATTTCACCTCTTCTCAAGCTCGCTTCAACGAGCTCCCATAGGTCCTCCAACATGACCCTCCTCAAGCGTGTATCATAGAGGTCTATTGTTTCTTAACCTTGGTCTTTCTCAAGCTCTTCTCAATGAGCTCCTCCGCCATGACATAACAAGGCTCTCCACAACGAGCGTTTTCCCAAGACAAAGTTCCACTCTTAGCGAAATTCTACTTCTCAGTGGAGCTAGAAGAACTAAGGGGCCGAACCGACCCCCTTGGACGACAACAGATCCCCTAAAAGAGAATAAAAACATTTTAAGGAGACCTGAGCCAATCTACAAACTTTTACCCATGTGCTTTGCCAACTTAGCCAAATAGATCCCAGAACTCCATTTTGGATGTTCCCACCTATTATTGTTTAAGTCATGCAAATGCGCTTTTGTTTGAGTCATGCGATGAAGATTCTTTTTTAAGAAGTCATTTTGTGGCTTCCGTCTCAAACAGAACTTTTTTGATCAATGAAGTATATTCATTCAAGCTGTCGTGCCGTGCCCTGACTCTTAAACGAACCTCATTGGAATCGCGTGCTGCCCTCGTTCAAGACGTCATGCCATAGCCTGAAGGAGCCATGTCGCGTCATCCCCTCTTAAACGAAGCCCATTTGAGACATGAATCCCTCCTTCAAGACGTCATGTCGCGACAATACTGCACCATCAGCGCACAAGCGTGCTCCCCCCTCCTCCCTGTCGTTCAATCGTTGTGTCCCACATCTGGGTGATCGTCAATAGCACAAGGAGCACTAAATAGCCCCCATAAGGTCCAACTGAACCACAAGGGGAAGATATTGCCCTTCCTTTGTAAATGATCATCACGAAGAGAACTCGTCAACTATCATAAACACTTAATCTCCAAAAGAGGCCTCATAGGTCCTCTGCTCGTCGGGTTACCTCCAACGTTCTTAACCTCACCGGGCACTACCAAGAACCGCTTCATCAGGTCACCTCCAAGGCTCTCCCGCTTCTTTGTGTCACCAAAGGCTCCCCCGCCTCTTTGGGTCGCCTCCAAGCCTCTTTGCCTCAACGGATAACCATTAAGGCTTCCGCCTTGTTCGGTCACGTCTAAACCTCCCCGCTACACCGGGCCACCACCTATATATATCTTCTTACTTGGACAATATAATGTTACTTGAAGCGTTAGAGGCTCTTGAGAGCTCAATTCTTCCCTGCAATGCTTGAGGGGCATACGAGAATCATTTGATGACAATGTCTGGTGCATCCAAAAGACTAAAATTCCAACACTTAAAATGAACCCCACGTCACAAATAACCAACTATACGATGACACATATATGACATAAAATAGTTGTTAGTACAAATATCATTAACCTAAGTAAAAATTATGTATTTATACTGTCAAGCCACCAAATTAATTTTAAACACCAAGTTAAAAATATGATTTATGATAGAAATGGGCGCACTTGTCCGAAAAATAAAAAATCTATTTATTTGAAGAAAATGCTTTGTATTGTGGGAGCCATGTATTTATATAAGCTTTAAATAATATGATTAATTTATTATCATGTTTGTGATTATTCGGGGAGACACATAAATGAAGTACTATTAACTAGTCGCCAAAAAAAAAAAATAATAAATAAACGTGGAACCATCAAGACATCCCTGGCTTTTCCTATTGTTAATTAATTACCAATACTGCCACTGCCCTCGGCTCTATATAAAGTAATCAAATCCAAAACCACCATACAAAGTAACCAAGCACAACAACGTTGCCCAAAAAAATGGCACACAAAATATTGTTGACACTCATTTCACTCGCCCCACTTTTCCTCTTCTCGTCTATTTACGCTTTGGATCCTTTGGAAGTAAAAATATGGTGTAGCAGAACACCCAACCCCAAGCCTTGTGAGTACTTCCTCACCCACAACCCTAACACCTCCCCAATCAAACAAGAGTCCGACTTCTTCAAGTTGACCATGCAGCTTGCCCTGCAGCGTGCCATGCACGCTCAGGTCAACACGCTCTCTCTCGGCACCAAGTGTCGAGACGAGCGTGAGAAAGCTGCATGGGAGGATTGTGTGAAGCTCTACGACTACACAATCCTCCGGCTCAACCAAACAGTTGACCCGAGCAAGTGCACCCACGAGGACTCTCAGACATGGCTCAGTACAGCTCTCACCAACCTCGAGACCTGCCAGGCCGGCTTCCATGAGCTCGGGGTTCCCGACTACGTCTTGCCGTTGATGTCAAACAACGTTTCCATGCTGATTAGCAATAGTTTGGCCATGAACAAGCCAGGCCCGTACAAGCCACCGAGTTACAAAGACGGTTTCCCAACTTGGCTCATTCCCAAGGACCGGAAGCTCTTGCAGGCCCCGGCTCCTTCAGCGTCAGCAAATATTGTGGTGGCGCAGGACGGCTCCGGCAACTACAAGACCATAGCGGAGGCAATAGCGGCGGCTTCAAAGCGGTCGGGAACGGATAGGTACGTGATCTACGTGAAAGCCGGGACCTATAACGAGAATGTTGAAATAGGAAGCAAGTTGAAGAACATCATGCTTTTGGGTGATGGTATGGGAAAAACTATAATCACCGGAAGCAAGAGCGTTGGAGGAGGTTCTACAACCTTCAAATCTGCAACCCTGGGTAAGTTAATTGTGTTTATGTCTTTATTATTTGGTTTATATTTTTGTTTCATAGTAGGAAAATATTTTTTGTTGGAATCAATCAACCGATAGTTATTTTTCAACAAGTTTTAATAGTTATATCTCACATCACATTTGTAGGAACATATGTATGTGTTTTTTTCATTTTGAATAGTTGTTGAAATATTCCATGCAAACATGTCATTGCCAACTTTATGTATTGCTTTGTCCTAATTTCATTTAGTTTACTAAAGAAAACAAAAACTCTAGTTAGAAAAGTATAATCTTGATTGTTCTGAATAGAAATAAGATGATGATGACTGAAAACTTTAGTTGTTAAAGTCAATGGCTTGAACAGAAGGATATTAGAGGATAAGCAGAAGAAGTGAAGATGGATAAAATGTCTTCCATGAAAGAGACGTATATAGTTTTGCATGTCATGTTGGGAGGGACAAGGTCAAAACTTTATTTTATATTTCATTTTATAAACAGGATCAAGATTAAACTATACACAAAGCATGAAACAGTCTCTCTAGCTTGCCATCCAATAAGCTTTGAGGAAAACATAGAATTAAACAAAAGGAAAAGTTGGTGAATCTTGGATTGGCACAACGGTTCATGTTTAACTCAAATATTTTTCATTATGTCACTTTCACATTATATATAATTTTTTTCAAGTGATGTCTCCTGGAAACTTACTATTATATTAATTTAATTTATTAGTTACTTACGTTAACACTTTTTGTATGATCTAAGTTTTCATATATTTCAAACAAATTTTAACATTTTGTAATGCAATATTACGTTATCATATGTTGGTGTTCGGTCAAACAAATTTAAATTCGAGACAAGTTTCAAATAATATAAATGAAAATTAATACGCACATAATTTCAACTTACAAAACTTAAAATTTCCAAGTGTTAAATAGTAGATCACAAAAAAAAAAAATAAAAATAAATAGTAGATCACATTGTATTCATATTATGAAAACAAGAATATGATCCAAATATTTGTTAGTTTATGCTAAGTTTATTTTTAAAAATAACTTTATGCTAAGTTAAACCAATAAAAAAGTTGACAATTCATTCAATTTCATCCATATTTTTCTAATGAATTTGTGAAAGCAAAGTTATTCACTAGATCCAAATTTTGTAATGGGGCGTTGCAATCTCATTAACGACGTAGTGTAAGTCAAACACTTTTTGGCTTAGATTTTTTGTTCTCTTATACTTCATCCGTCCAAAAATAAGTGTCATAGTTCACTTATATTGTTGTTCCAAAATAAGTCTATTGTTTTATTTCTAGAAAGTTAGTTATACTTGAATTATCAATAGTATCCTTATCATAACTTGGGTGGTATCCTTTAAATTTGAAACGTTAATAGTATGTCTAATTTGTTTTCCCTTTTGAACTCTATTCAGCTGCTGTTGGAGATGGATTCATAGCCAGGGACATGACCTTCAGGAACACAGCCGGCGCCGCGAACCACCAGGCAGTGGCTATGCGTTCCGGCTCCGACCTCTCCGTCTTCTACAAATGCAGTTTCGAAGGTTACCAAGACACCCTCTACGCTCACTCCGACAGACAATTCTACAGAGAATGCGACATATACGGAACCGTGGACTTCATCTTCGGAAATGCAGCCGTTGTTTTCCAAAACTGCAACATCTACCCTCGCGACCCACCAAACAAGACCAACACCATCACTGCCCAGGGCCGGACCGACGCCAACCAGAACACCGGCATCATCATCCACAATTGCAAGGTCACCGCTGCTCCGGACCTCCTGCCGGTCCAGAGCTCCGTCAAGACCTCCCTCGGCCGCCCCTGGAAGCTATATTCCCGGACCGTCTTCATGAAGACGGCCCTCGACAGCTTGATCAACCCGGCCGGATGGCTCGAGTGGAGTGGCAACTTCGCCCTTGACACTTTGTACTATGCTGAGTATTCTAATACCGGTCCTGGCTCGTCTACCGCCAGCCGAGTCACATGGAAAGGGTATCGTGTTATCTCTAACGCCTCCGAAGCGTCCAAGTTCAGCGTTGGTAACTTTTTGGCCGGTAATTCGTGGTTGCCGGCCACCGGCGTCCCTTTTACCTCCGGTCTTTAAGTGAGAATAAGGTTCGAGTTAGAAGAAATTTAAATTAAGAATAAACGGAGGATAGTTGAGCAAAGTCATCTGGTCTATCTGTATATCAATGTTGATGATGTCTTAAATTGTTTCTTTTTATGTAGATTTGTTGTAATGTTTTCCAATTTTTATATTTATAAAAGGTGTCATTCTTTGTGAGCTGAAATCGAAGAAAATGTAGTTGAATAATGCCATTATATATTGTTCTGTTATATAATGGGGATTATCTTTTTTTTTTTTATAGTAAGATGGAACTTCATTGATAATTGGTAAGATATACAAAGTTGGTATTATTACACATCCAATGTGCCCTGTGTGTGCGCGCCCTGTGTGTGTGCGCCCTCTGTGTGTGTGTTGGACAAAAAGAAAAGAAAGTTTTGAAAAATTAGCATTTAAAGATGCATAGTCCTAATGAAAAGAAAAATGAAAGAAAAGAGATCAAATTCCCTAATTATTGAAATTAAGGAGTAGGAATGATTTGTAAACAAGTGGGTTGGAAAAATTTATGGGATATGTGATGTGAGCTATCTGAGCATTGAGTTCACTATAGGATTATTTGTACTTCGAAAAAAATTATTTTCACACCTTTACCCTAGCCTTACATCACAAACTTGACTAAGGCCTTTTAACCCTGATAGCTAAGTATCTTTAAATTAGTGGATAACGGATACCTAATCTAACCTATGAAGTGACACAGATTGCATGGAACACCTAGAGCTAGATACCTAAATCATTTAGAAATACCCAAATTTTAAGGATAGCACACATGGGTGAACCATTGTGCTATAATGTTGAAACTCATTGAATTGGTGAATGGTTATATATGTTTTTAGTAATATGTTGAATGCATGAAAACTATGAGAGAAATTATTTGATTCATTAATTAACTTTGCTTTGCTTGATAGATTGCCCAGCTGATTGTATGCCTAGTAGGATTGCACGTAGCGTAGTGTAGTTTGCACTAGTTTAGTTGTTATCTTTTTCTTTTTGTTTGCCGAGGACGTGCAACACTTTAAGTTTGGGGGGTTTGATAACTCGTTTTCATACCTATTTTACATGAATTATCCGGTTTATTTTAGTTGGTTTTACCCTTGTTTTAGAGTCACATTTGGGTTTAATTGTGATATTTGGACGCATTTGTCTCTTTATGGTCCTCATGGTTATTTTAGTAAGTTTTTGTGTATTTAGCGTGTTTTTAGTTGATTTAGAGTATATTATGTTAGTTTTTGCCTCTTTTATGTGCGCCAGGTGTTTAATGTGATTTTCACGTCTTAAGGAACGCACGAGATGGTCAGATTAAAGAGAATGAGCAAAAGTCAAAGATGGTCAACGATGGAGCAATGTCGCGGCATCGGCGCGACTTCAACATAAATGCCTATAAATACAATGCTGATTTAGGGTTTTGATTCATCTTTGAGGGAAGAGGAGAGGTTGTGCGGCTGGAGCTAAAATTGGGCTGTGGGGAGAGAGTTTCCATGGAGTCTTCTCCCCCACCCATGAAAAGCACCGCATGAGCGGAATTGGGCGGTGACAACGCTCCATTTATTTTATGTTTTGCATTCCTTTTATTTTCGCGTTAAGATTTCAAATATAATCATTCTATTTCATCGTATCTATGATTTTGGATTAATTTTAATTTCAATCTTTAGTTTTCGTTGCTTTTCTACGAACACACAAACTAATCCTTTAGTGGTTAGATGCGATTGATTAAGTTTTATCTATTATTTTGGAATTATTTATCTTTGATGTATGATTTTACATGTTATAATGATTTGTCGAGTTCAAAGCTTGCGCGTTGGTTGATCACTACAAACTCGATCATAGTACGAGGCTTCAACCCGACCATGGAGTTGTCCCGTATGGATCGAATCGTTATGTAGGGACTCTCTTGTAGTAACATACTCTAGGCCACCCTATGTCTTATATAAAGCCGGTCTCAATGCAAAGGTGTATTTGACCCCCTTGCAGTAATGATAACTCATATTTTATACTAGTTATCCGACC
>JAYMTF010002756.1:0-17157 GCA_036897485.1 Pelargonium nanum | reverse complement strand
AATGGGAATCCCATTCCATCCAATATAGGTGGGAATCAAAATACACATGGGTGAGAGAATGTGAATGGGAATGAGAATTGAATGGAAATGAGTGAGTTTTAATCCAAACACCATCAATAGGAATCTCATTCTCATTCCCATTATTCATTCCCATTCCCAAACCGAAAGTGCTAATTCAAACAGTACCTAAATACGTTTGTGATTTATCACAATCTCTAAAATCACAAATAATTAGGCCATCTTTCGAGCAGGCACTAATACTTAACCAACTAGATTCAAAGAACATACTACTGTAAATAACAAAATCTTTGTGCTCCATTTAAAAAAAATCTTGTTTAGGTTCTTAATTGGAAGAAAATAATTCATTCAATCTAGATAAATAAGAGAATGTTGATTAGAGATGAAATTAAAATTAGGAGTTCACATTTAAATCGAGTAAAGAAACAACAATTGTGGTATATACCTCATCACAAAAGAATGAAAAGTTAAAATTAAATTCTGATGTTTCCTGTTTTCATTTTATTTTTTTCGTTTTTGTTCCTTTTTGTTTTGAAAGCTCTAGCCCTAGTTAGCTTAAGATTCTCGATGAAAAAGATACATAAATTGGTCCGTCCAAAATTAAACGATCGATGCTTTATAATTCATTCAACACCTCACCTTTAGAATTATGATTACGATTTCGATCCATCCAGAATCAGAATCCACCATTTCATGTTACATTTCTTGTCCCCGAAAAAAAATCTTGACTTTCTCAACCTCTAATGAAAAATGTTATGTATGGCTAAAGTTGATCACGAGATTATGGAGGATATAATGTTTTAATTTATTTAGATGGAAATGATGTTCGTGTCTTTCGTTATCTTTGAAATAATGAGTTAATTACAAGGATTCCACGATCAACACTTACTGAGAATTATACACTTTTACTTACTTTCACGGATTAAACGGTTATTCAAAACACGAGATAGTTAATTGTAACACAATAAAAAAATGACAGTTTTACAAATATATTTATCAAGAATGCTAAAAGTTTCAAATTTCGTATCAACTTTTATCATACAAAATGATGTGACAATTTACACGAAATTAAAATGCGTATATATTTTTTATTTTTGTAGTATAAAATTAAATTTATTCAATAGTAACCCGACATATATAATATCACCACCATCTCATGAGTTTCTAATACGCATCGCTCAATTCATAAGACATATTGTAAATGTAGCGGATTATATTTCGATCAAGTCATCAATAAAATATATGATATGTAATGTTTTATTTATTCTCGCATCATTTTGTACAATACTTTGCCACATATACCATTACCGTATATTCATAAATAGCTCATACATATAATTCTTCACAATTTTTAAAGAGAAAATCTTTTGACCAACTTGTTTGATAAGAATATTTTACCGTAAAGTGGAATATTTGTTCCATCGACAAGTGTCTCATATGTGAAGTAGATGAGAGCAAAAGACATTATCTAAAAGCTTGCCCTTAGTTAAGAGGAATGTTCTCTTAATATGATTGCTAAAACTAATAAAAATTAAGCAAATTCTAACAAAATCTTCATGGCCCATTTTTGAAGAACATTGTGTAGGTTCTTAATTGGAAGGAAATAAGGGAATAAAATTCATTGCCACTTTTTGTAGTGTGTAGCACATGGGGAAGTGTATTGCTTGTTCTCATTTACATTGGAAACAAACTTGTACAAGAAAGTATTGGTTTTAATTTTTCAAAGTAAAAGTTAGATAATTATATGGGGTGAAAATTGTGTATTGGTGCAATTACCTTTACAATTTATGCTTTGAATGATTTTTGTTATGAACATGAGTTATTGGATATTTTGGGATTTTATTTTTGTTGTTCTTTGTTTGTCTACAAGCATGGATTGCTAAATTTCGGAATGGTGATTGGATTGTAGGGATTATCATATTTTGATATTTATGAATTATTTGGATTGAATGTATGAATAATTGTTTGTAGGGTTTGTTGAATTTATTGCTTGTTATTCAAATTGATGCTTTGACATGATTTCAATATATGAATATACCTACACATATGGCGTTGTATGTGAATCAAACTCTAGGTTAATGTATGTTTATGAATAGTAACATGTTTATGTGAAATTATTATATTAGTTAATTTATATCATATTTTTTTTTACAAGAATTTATATCATATTTTTTAATTTGATTGACTCCTAGTCATTTTAGATATTTATAAGAAATGGTAATAATTTATTGGTTTTTATAAAATTATTTATCAATGTCAACATGTAAATATAAATCTATTTTGTTCAAAATCGAAAAACAAAGTTAAATATGTAAATTTTGAAAGATCTCATATTTAAAAGTTCGCTTTAAGCCGCACAAGCCGCCCGTCTTCATTGGTGTCCTAATGATTCAGCAAGCTCCTTAGCACCGCGCCACCGCCTCTATTACGGCTTTTCCTTTACCTTTCGCATCATTCAATATTTCCAACCCTTCAATGTTTTTATTTCACCATTAAAGATATATATATGTGTGTGTGTGGTGTTAATTTATTTCCAATGAATGGTTTGTAAGTTGTCACTAGTAGGGTATAATAATATCATTCCAAATAAACTTCAACTAATTTTCCAAACAAAAGTATACAATAAACATAGATAATCATAACAATACATCCTATCCTTTACATATAGGCGATTGTCATTGTGCAACATAAATTATTTCACATACAAATATGAGTACAAAGCTCCGCAGTTTCTCCAAATATTGCAGCTTTCAAGTACCCCAAATATCAAAATACATGCTCTACTTGATGGTATAACCACAGCTCAAACCGTAAGTGACAAGATCATTAAACTCGTACTCATCTACGTACCCATTTCCATCTCGATCAGCATACTTGAGCGCACGTTTACCTCGCCAGCTCGGGAAATAGGCCCCGGCATTCGCAAAGAACTCCACAATCTCTTTCCGACTCAAAAGTCCGTCGCCATTGGTGTCAAAGCGTTTTAACAAACCATCTAATTGCTCTTTCGTTATGGGAACGGATGTGCCTTTAGGAGGACTCATGGCACTGGTTGATATATAGAGAATTGGCTATGTGTTGTATCGAATAAGTTGTAGAAACTAGAATTTATATAGAACTTCTTCAATGCATTTTGTGCAATTTGCTCCTTATATTCTTGCGCAAACATGGACATGTGTGTATTTCATGTTAGTTCTCAAACTTTTGATATTAGAATCTACTTTATGAAACAAGATAAGAAATTAAAGTTCACTGGCTCAAAACTTATTGAGTAACAACAATATCATTGTCATGGAAAAAAATTCCGTTCTTTCTTGTTTTCTCGGGCCCGAGCTTAGAGATTCTTGATGCTAACAAGATAAATATTGGTCCTTGTAACACGATAAATTCATTCAACACCTCAACTTTTGAATCGTGAGTGATTTTCGTGGGAATCAGATCCGAAATATGACCTCATGACTAACACGTACTTGTTACACTTCATGTAACTTTTGAAAAAGAGTCTCTCAAATCTCTTCCTATACAATATGACTGAATGAGTTGACTTATCAAAATGAACAGAAACAATTAATGGCCTAGGGATATGTAACGTACTCAAACTATATACTAGTAAAATTAAGCAAGATTATATGGTAATACAATCTGGTCCAGCTCTCCCCATGAACATAATTTCTTGCAATCTTTCAAGGGAAAGCCAGAGATACATGCGAACCAAATTGTTTGTATAAGGATATTAACAATTATACAAGTTTATCTTATATATTTAAGCTCGGCCTTAATTGCGACAATTATTTTCTTGAGATTAGCTGAAACTAATCTTGCTATGTAGGCTAATATTTAAAAGCAGATTCCAACCAAACTTTTGTTGAAGAACCTTGTCTAGGGTTCTTGGAAGGAATAAAGTTCTTTAATGTGACTTTTTTTTGTATGTTGTGTTGCACATGGAGAAGACGAATAGTATACATGTGTTTGGATCCAATAATACATATCTCGTACGTGTTTCTAACTATTTTGTTTTGCTTGGAAATAAGTAATGGTTGAAAAGAAAAGAGAATTATATTCCTCTTCATTTGTATCTTTAGACAAGCGCAATTGTAAACATCAAAACATTTGTTGAAAATTTGAGAACGAATGTGACAATCCTTTTGACCCGGGATCAACGAACTAACTTAATCAAATGCGTCTTCTAATTTAAGTGTTATAGTAGGAGCCTAATAGGTGAAGCTCTTTTGTAACTTGGGTTTGTTCCCTTCTACTTGTAGGGTTAGTCCAAATCCCTAATTTTTTTGGCGCTAATATGTATCAAACTTAACGTGGATGGGACTTTCTAGAGAGGAAAAAGTGACCAGATGGGGTGCCCTTCCTGATTGTGTTGATCGTTTTTTTATTTATACACTGAGGCTTGAAACTGAGACCTCGATCAAATGAAATCAATCACTCGCTTTTTTTTTTTTGGTTTAGTGTCCATTGGGTCTTTCCTTTAGTACTTTCGCAAAGTTTAACGCATTGGTACTTCTCGACTTTTAACTTTCGTCAATGTGGGGACTTGGGTTATTAGAACTAATCAACCTTTGTGTTTATACAGTCGGAGCTTCTAGTAGGACTTGCTAGTTGTTGTTTGCTTGTCACTGTTTAAAAAGATTGTCAAATATTTCTAATACTTCAAGAGGAAGGAACGTTTCTCATATTATCATACTACAATCTCTACCTTTATTTTTCTTATCTCCTCTTCCGCTCTATGGTTGAATGTCTTTGTGTTGATGGTGAATACTATGAGAAAGATTGCTTTTCAAAATGACAAAAATTCACAGCAAAAAGGATCAAAATCCATTGTGTATAAATGATAAAACGACTGTTATTTCTCTTAAGGTCTCAGTCTCATGTTCGATTTTCGACTGTTACACTTGCTTATAAAAAAATAAAACGACCGTTTCCAATTCTCTTAATTTTCTTGTCGCGAAAAGTCCCCAAAAAAATGCCTAAAATTCATAGCAACAAGATTGCCAACATGGTTATCCACAATGGTTATTAGCAAGCTTCATCGTCAACGTTTGAAGAACTGATGAAGGCATTTATGATAAAGCAAGAGAAAATCATCCAAAGTAAGGTTGCAACAAAGCCAAATAAGGATTCAATGATCCAGAGTCATGCCATGATGACGCAAAATTAGAATTCACTCCTCAATTTGGAGACCCAAATGGGAAAAAATGCTAACGCCTAAAATGAATGAGAACGGTGATTTTGTGCGCTAAGAAATATTGTTGGAGTCTCTTGGGCAGTATGAATAGGGTGAAATTAAGCCATCTTTTCTATTCCCGAATATCGTTGTTCCACCCACTTGAGTATATATTGCGCTGACGAAATATATCAGGTGTTTCCCCCATCATCTTTGTTACTTACTAATACCAAGTTGACTGCCTCTTCTACTATTTCCTAATATATAAATGGTGTTTCCCCTTCCATAGGTCTAACAAATAGTGGTGGTGATCCTACGTAGTTTTTTAGTTCTGTGAAGGTTTGCTCGCATTCTAGAGTCCATAGGAATTTGTTCTTCTTCCTGGGCATTTTGAAGAAAGAAAGACATTTGTCTACTATCCTTGATACGAATTGAAGCAACATAGGGTCATTATCCGATCCGTCAATCTTTGCACCTCCTTAATGATTTGCATGATGACTTCTACATTTTTCATCAAGTCAACTTCAAATCCTCGGTATGTATTCATAAAGCCTATAAAATTTCCAACATGGACCTCAAAAGCACATTTTTTGGGGTTGATTTTCATACCCAACTTGTCGAGTACCAAGAAAGCTTTTTTGAGGTCTCATATATACATGGTCTTCTTCTCTTTTGAACTTTACTAGGATATCATTATTTTAATTGGCAAGTGGTATTATAATTTTATTCCGAAGATGAAAGAAAGTGAAGTACAAAAAAGCCCATGGGCTAGCGGGGCGGATTACAGTATGTGATGGCGGATAATTAGAATATCATCTACGTATACACTTATAATATTTTATTTGTCAATCGATTATGAATGAGTTACTTCTCTTCGTCGTACGCCATTTTGATTTGGTTGTATATTGAGAAGGCACACATGAGACTCAGAACTTTATGGCTCGATGAGCTATCTACAGATCTACTAATTCAAATCATTAACTAATCATTCGATATTGTAATTCAAATCATTATCGATCCAATATTTGGATTAATGGTCCGTATCACTCACTCACAAGAATTTGAATTCCCCTACAATTACAAATAGACCATTGTAAAACCACATGGAGAAGTTGCTCAAAAGTGATGACTGACAAAATATTGTACAACTTGAAGAGGACCCAGTTTGCAAAGGACAATAAGGTAGAGAGTGATTCATGGTGTTTGCAGTTTACCTAATTAATGGTCGCGAACCCTTTTGATCGTATCATGGGTTTGACATTTAGTTTGTGGTGAGTGAGTCAATGAGATATAAAAAGAGAAAGATCGAGAATGATAATTGGTACGAGATCTCTGATCTCCCAACAGAAGAAAGTGACATATTTAATAACACGTAACCATATAAGAAGTTGATGCGTCACCTTAGCAGTTGTTGGAGAGGCTAGCTTAGCTTAGCTGCCCATTATTTTTAAGATTCCTTGCTTAGATGTCTAAATTTCACTTAATATTACCATGCTACCATTGCTGTTACCGAAACATGTGCAAAATACCAGCCTATTGATTAATGAAATGTGGAAACAGTGGACGGAACATGTTATAATACAGGCTACTACTATTGGGTAATACGTTCTGTTTTAAATATGAGAATTAAAATGAATAACGATTGATGTCACTCAAAAAGTAATTCGGTTAATGACAACATGCTACATGGCAGTCGAGCGTCACGTCATTTCCGTCTCACAAAGACGGAACGAACTTGCTCCCGAACCATGACTTCGCGGACTCACTCCCGACCTCTTCCCTCGGTCACGCCCGGAGCCCTCACGCGTGCCCTGAGCTATGAAACGTGCTCAAGGACCTCGACATCATTCGAGGACATCCAACCTCGCCCAAAGAATTCTCACGCGCCCAAAGTCATGAAACCCAATTGAGGACATCGACCGCCCAAGGATGTCCTACACACTTACAACCATGATTGTACTCGAGGCTTCTCAAGTCAAGAGCAAGGCCTTAGAAGCCCCCCCTCGTCCTCAAAATCATAAGTCGGATAGCCACAACAAAGAAGGAGGCCGCCACGAGCCAGATTCTTAAGCCAAATAAAAATCAGGTTAGGCTAAACCACCACTAATTACATAATGACATCTCATTAAAGTTTTGGATCTAGTGGTACGCTCTACTTTCACAAATTTATTGGACTGGGACGAGTGAAATTTGAATGAGAATTAATTATGTTAGGATTGATTTGGCTTAATATTAGAAAAAATAACATGCCTTATATTTCTTATACGTGTGTGGAGAGAGAGAAAGAGAAAAGTATAAGTTGTGAGTGTTTGGCTTAAACTAAACTAGTAAACGAGTTTGAGGCATTGAGACAAGCGGTTTAAGACGATTGATCATATCAAGATCTCAAATTTGAAACTCTCTTTTAAGTGTTTTTGGTATTGCCTACCTAAAAAATAGACAGAATTCGTATGCAATTTCTTGCATCATCAAATTAAGTCTATTTAAATATATGTAATAAAAATTAGGAATATGATATGATTATTTGCGGAGAAAAAAAAAGTTAAAATTATATTTTTATAGTTGGATTTCGATTTCACGTAGCTTTCTTATTTGGTTCGTGGGGTTGACAAGGGGTTAGAGAGATTGCAAGCAAGTTTGGAACTTGTTCCGAAAAAGAAGAAGATGATATATTGGAAAATCTTTAAAAATCTATCAAAATATGGACCATATTTTCTAGTAGAAATTAAAAGTAAAGCTAAAGATTGAGAAAATGTCATTCCTATAGTTGGCATGTCATCTCTGAAAAATAAATTCATAATCTCCCTTTTAACCTTCAATATCTCTAACCACTGTTGACCGTCAAAGCCTAAATTATACTTAAACAAAAACACGAAAAAATATATACATACAAAACAAGTCCTCTGTTGTGCTATATATTTAGTCTTACAAAAGATGATAGAGAAGCTAGGTCTTCATAAAATGTTGAAGGCCACAACTCCATCAAAGGCTCTGGTCATCAGAATCAACCTCATTTTCTTGGCTCTCTGCCTAGTCATCTACGCTTGCCTCCTCCTCCGGCCATCCCAAAATGCCGCTTCCCTCGTTAGGTGCTCGTTGCGCGACTGTCATCACAAGGTAAGGTGAGCTCTCACAGATCTTATGTATCAGTTGAGTTACACAACAGGATTCTATTTTAATCCAAAACTTCACCCCACCCGATGTAATGTGAGTTGAACTCACGACCTCACACAAAGAAATGTGTGTCTTAACCATTGCGTCATTTCCTAAGGATTTTATGTATTGTTGTGCATTTTTCAGTAGTTATTATATATTGTGATAAAAACTTAAAATATTTAATCCGTTTGAGTACAGACGGAGACACGAGCGCTTGAAATGAAGACGGTGCTGGAAGAAACTCCGGTTCACCGTTCAAATTTCAGCAGGATTGAGAAACCCGGTTTCTTGAACGAGACGATCGGGAAGGGGAACAAGATCGGGATGGTGAATATGGAGGGGGAGGACACGAGCGCGTGGACCGAGCACGGGGAGATTGTGCAAGTCCGTTTCGATAGAGTGTCGGAGCTCATGGAGTGGAGTGATTTGTTCCCGGAGTTTATAGATGAGGAGGAGGAGAGGGAAGGCACGTCGTGCCCGGAGCTGCCGATGCCGGAGCTGGGGAGGTACGAGAGGATGGATGTGGTGGTGGTGAAGCTGCCGTGCAAGTACCCGGAGGAGGGGTGGAGGAGGGATGTGTATAGGCTGCAGGTGAACCTGGTGGCGGCGAAGGTGGCGGCCGCCAAGGGGAGGAGGGACTGGAGGTGGAGGACGAAGGTGGTGTTTTGGAGCAAGTGCAAGCCAATGATTGAGCTGTTTAGGTGTGAGGATTTGGTGAGGAGGGAAGGGGATTGGTGGTACTATGAGCCGGAGGCAGCTAGGTTGGAGCGCAAGGTTTCGTTGCCGGTCGGATCATGCCAATTGGCTCTACCTCTTTGGGGACAAGGTATCATCATGCATCTTCTATCCTAGACTTCAATTTATGATTTATGATTAGAGGTGTAAATGAGCCGAACCAATCCTAAAATTTTCAGAGTTCAACGCGTCTTTATATTTTTCTACTCGGCTCAAGTTCAGTTTGGTTTGACTCGAGCTCTGCTCAGCTCGTTTATTAAACGAGCCTTCGATCAACATATTAATGGCTTGACTAGCTTACACTCCATTTACAAGTTTAATTTAAAAAAAAAAACATGCAATCATTTTAGTTTTAACTTTTTAAAGTTAACATAAGAAATCCTTATTAATCAAAATTTTATACTTGAGAATTTAGAATCAAACTATTTTAAAATTTGAATGGGATACACGATTTGGTTTTTTATGTGGTCAATTGATCAAGTTGTATGAATAATTCAGCACGATTTTTTTGTTGTTGTCAAAGTTGATTAAATCTATTTATTCAAAATTAGGTGCTACCTAATCAATTTTGTTTGTTTTAGTTGTTTGAGCCAGTCAAATAAATTATCAATTCATTTTTCAATCTAATTATTAAATAAATTACCAACTTATTTTTCAATTTAATTATTAAAATGTTGCATTAATAATTAATTTTAACAAGAAAACTTAAGTTTCAATTTGGAAGATTTGAAGAAAGAAAAATATGGAGTTTGCTGACAAAAGAGTTTGCTGACAAAAGAGTTTGCTTAATATATGAAACAAGCTTTAGTTTGTTTATGTTGTGTTAGTTGTGATTTAATAATAAATTAGAGTGGTTTTCATTTCTCTTTCATAACAGCACTACCACACACACCCAAAAAACAAACATCAGAACTTGACTTGCAATTCCATTATTCTCCAAAAACTAAAATGTTGTTGCTTTGCTTAAAATCCAATCAACCAAATATTGGAGATGCAGGGGATCGAACCCTGTACCTCCCGCATGCAAAGCGGGCGCTCTACCATTTGAGCTACATCCCCATTTGATTTCAATACTCATAAAACAAAGTTAATACAAAATATTAGGGCCCATTTAGTGCAGATTAATTCTTTAATTTTTTTGAAAACTGGAAAAGTTGTTTAGTTATACAATTTCTCAAAATAGTTTGAAAATGAAAAATTGTTTTTGTTATCTTGATTGTCTAGTTTTGAGGTCTCATTTGTTAGGACTTAGGAGGACTGCAAATAGTGTTGCTCATATGTTAGTTAGATCCGCTATATTTGTTTCAGGAGTTGAGGGCTGAGTTGGGGTTGTTAGTCTGATCCTGATTGATGATGTAATTTTCCATGGATATGTCTTATTAATTCTATCCATTTGATTTCCTTTAAAAAAAGTAGAAATAAAAGAAAATGAAACTTTATCAAGTTTTAACTTAACTGCATTCTCTTGGACTCGAACTTGAGACTTTAGGATAAGAGGTTTTTTCAACTTAACCTGAGGTCTCGAGTTCGAGTCCAGTTAAAACCTAATAGAGAGAGATTTGTTGCCCTTGTGGTCCTACTCAACTCGAATGAGGATTATCTGAGTGATATGACTTATATGACTTAAAGGTGTTGCTCTCGTGCTCATATAGTCATATGACTTAAAGGTCCTGATTGATGATCTAGACGGACTCTTTTGATTCACGATCTATACGGTCTCTTTTGATTCACAGGAGTAAACCAAGTGTATGATGTCAGCAAGCTCCAGCACACCGCAAAGACAGCCAAACGAGAAGCCTACGCCACCGTGCTCCACTCGTCGGAAGCCTACGTCTGCGGCGCCATCACCCTAGCCCAGAGCCTCCTCCAAACCGGCACCAAACGCGACCTCATCCTCCTCCTCGACGACTCCATCTCCACCCCCAAACGCGCCGCCCTCGCCGCCGCCGGCTGGAAGATCCGCGTCATAACCCGGATCCGCAACCCGCGGGCCGAGAAAAACACTTACAACGAGTACAACTACAGCAAGTTCCGCCTCTGGCAGCTCACCGACTTCGACAAGCTCATCTTCATCGACGCCGACATCATCGTCCTCCGTAACCTCGACCTCCTCTTCCACTTCCCCCAGATGTCCGCCGCCGGCAACGACGGCTCCATCTTCAACTCCGGCGTCATGGTCATCGAGCCCTCCAACTGCACCTTCCAAACCCTAATGACCCTCCGAAACGACATCGTATCCTACAACGGCGGCGACCAGGGCTTCCTCAACGAGGTGTACGTGTGGTGGCACCGCCTGCCGCGGCGGATGAATTTCTTGAAGAATTTCTGGTCGAACACGAGCGGCGAGGCGGCGGTCAAGAACCAGTTGTTCGGGGCGGAGCCGGCGAAGCTGTACGCGGTGCATTACTTGGGGATCAAGCCGTGGCTGTGTTATAGGGACTATGATTGTAACTGGGACGTGGACGATCAGAGAGTGTATGCTAGTGACGTGGCGCACCGCCGGTGGTGGCGGCTGCACGACGGGATGGAGGAGGGGTTGCAGAAAATGTGCGCGCTGAACATCAAGAGGAGGACGGAGTTGAACTGGGAGCGGAGGCGGTCGATGAAGAGGGGCTCGCCGGACCACCACTGGAGGATCAATATTACTGATCCTAGACGCTTTAGAGAAAATCTCATTTGATTTTTGTTTTTGGAAATGAATTTTGTGTATGTACACTCGTTTGTTTTTTTTATGGTGATTTATCTCATGGTTTCTACATTTCCTAGAATAATTATGTTTTGTATAGATATGTAGATGTTTAGACTTTAGAGGATGTATCAGTGAAGGTGGTTTACATTGGATGAGTGATCTTTTATTGTTAATCGGAAAAATGAATTTCTGGGACTGAGATTGTCAACTAATAAATTTATGTAAATGAGGTGATCGTATTTTACTAATTAATTCTCATATCTGCATCAATAAATTTGTGGGCGAGAGCATCGGACCAAATTCATTTATTTTATACTTTGACAGAAGATCTCAGCTAATAAATTATGATTGAGATTGTGTACGTTTTTTGTAAATAGTTTCAAGTTTAGTAAATTGGCTGAATATATAATTTAATTTCAATACTGTTCAGTTGATTGTTTTAAATTTTTAATCACAATTTGAAAATGTTCATGTTCTCTTGGTATGACCATGTCATGGTTTGATTTTCAAGCAATTTATAATTTATTGTTGTTGGTGTCTGTATATATAAATACCATACTTAAAAGTATTAATGTCTTGTCACAGAGAGAACTATTAAAAATGGAATAAAATAGTATGCCTTGAAGTAGGAGTTGGTGTTGAATAAAATAAAATAAAAATTAGGTTAAAGTTGAGGGGATGATTGTGGGGTCAAATAGGAAGTGAAAGGAGTTGTGGAACAAAGAATCAGAAACAATATATGCATCACTCCAACAACCGATAACGTATCGTACTTCGTCTTAAAGTTTAGTGCTGTAACTCTTATACCTCATGACATGTTTTCATTTTGTTTGCACAATAGTTATCATTTGAAAATAAACTAGATTGAAATTGAAGTAGTTTTCACTTTTCTTTTCATGACCAGCTACTTTTAAGTGTTTAGAGAAGAAATATGATTTCCTTACGAGTTTTGTTTTGTTAAGTTGTGCGTCACACGTTGTATAAATATAATGTGAGCGAGTTTAATATAATGGTAAAAGTTAAATCTTAATAACAAAATTGACTTTTTAGTAGTGAAAGTGCGCGTCAAATCTAAAGAGATCGAACAATAAGAGCCCATAGACCCAAAAATAAAGCAGTTGGGAAATGTGGCTAATAATACCATAAAACTCGTAAAGCATTGTGTTAAATTTTAAAAAGGTCAACATTGTTAATAGGATTTGACTTCCATCATTATATTTAGCTCATTTTCTTTATACTTTTTCAATGTGGGACAATTACCCACTTCAACACTCCTCCTCACGTGCGAGTCTCACATTTTTCTCTTATCGTTGAGATCGACACGTGCACAATCAAGAGCTTTATAAAAAAACACTTCCCCTACAAATGGGCCGAAGACCACAGGGGGAGGCAACATAAACGGGTTACCTTTGAGCCAAGGCCTGGATCAAAATCAGCTCTGATATCATGTTAAATTTCATAAATTAGACTGCATCAATGGTTTGAGCTTCCACTACTAAAATGTTAACCTTGTTAGCAGGGTTTGACTTACACCATTATATTTTTAGCTCATTCTTTATACTTTTTCAACATGTAACAATTACCCACTTCAACACATAGAAAATTGAATGCGGACAAGTTCAAACTCATATAAAATTGGGGTAAGAAAAGGCCCAGGAATTGGCCATAGATATAGTGCAAGCCTACAAGATTTGTGTATGGATAATGAATGAGAGGTTATAATAGAGACAAAGTTATATTTATGGAGATTGGAGTGGATCTTTACAATTTGATTCTATCCAATCACTACCACCAATTCCCTCGCAGGATAATATTAGATCAATGGTTTAGATGAGGCATGGATATGATGATTTCCGACGTGCTGGGTTGACCGGGTACGTGCCTCCCATTGGGAAGGAGATTTTGCTGCTGAAACCATCACTCTCACTTCCTACACATATATATGTGTTCAACTTAAATTAGAGTATAGTATAAAGAAGTTTATGCTCTATTTATGAAGCTGAGAATCCTTGGAGTTATCATGGTCAACCCAACATTAATAGAACCTGAGGATGACACTCCCCCAAAAACACATTGAAAGGAATGATAGACAACACCCCATAGATGGAAGAAAGTTCCACCAATATTGTCCTTACGTCACAAGTTAATTTCTTATAATTAAGAGACTTAAGCCCCAAATAAAATTACCGACAACCCCACACGTACACCTCAACCTAGTACCTACCGATAACCCACCACTCAGACTTGTGGGGAAAACCTCTTTCCATATCGAGAAAATTTTGAGAAGAACATAAAGCAGCCATACAATGAAAAAAGAAGATAAGTTACCACCGAGCGCGTGGTTCAACTGGTAAGGGGTTGTTTCAGTTTAACTGAACTCCGAGTTCGAGTCCCAAGGAGTGCAACTGCGTTAAAACTTAGTAGGGAGAGCTTTTCCGCCCTTGTGGTCCTACCCGGCTCGAATGAGGATTAGTCTAAGACTAAGTGTGGTATGACTTAAAGGTGCTGATCACGTGCTGATCGCGGCCCTGTTTCGAAAACCTCATGGAGTCATGGTTAAAACAAAAATAAAATAAAAAATAAATAAGTTTGGGAATAAAAAAAAAAGACTAGGGTGTTCTTTGATGACGAAAAGGACATTACCGATTACATGGAAAGAACAAAAGAAATTAAGACAGTAAAAATGGGTGAGGGGATTAGAGAGGGGTAAACCAATATTATAGTGTATCAAGAGAGAAGTATGACCATCAACTCTCCATTAGAGTAGAGATCGAACCTAAAGTCCTTTTCGGACTTTTGATCTCCTTATAGTGCAAAAAACACAAGTCAATTAAATTTTGATTTAACCTAAATCATATCAATTAGATCATGTAACCACGTTAAATTTCACTCAAATTAAGTGAGTTTGTTGGAGTGGAGCGACTAACTAATGACCTCGTTTCCACCTTAGTTTAAGTCAGAAAAAAAATTCAATGAAAATTCATACTTTCTAATAATAACAAGATAAAAACTATAATTACGTATTTGAACTTTCTCATATGCACTCAATTTTTTTTTTCTTTATGAGCTACACAACAGGGGGTAGGTCTCCCCTTTTAGCCCAAACCCCACCTCACCCGACGCAATGGGATTTGAACCCACGACCTCCTACATGGAGATGTGTTTCTTGACCATTGCGCCACCCCTTAGGGGGCAATTCGAATTGTCAGCACTAAATTAGTATATTTCATATATAAATATAATGTTCAAAAATTTATAAAATTTTAAACAACAAAACAAGAGTTGTCATTTTATATATCATGTTAAGTCCAAGCTATTAGATTTAAGATGTTCAAATGAAAATGTTTTGAATGTCACTTGGTTTAGGTCAAAGCTAAAATTACATTTGATGAGTATGTTTGACTTGGGTAAACGCAAACACACTAATTGTCGTTTATTTTCTTGTCAACGTAAGTAAAGTGTTTAGCCTCTGTGTTCAAATCTATGTCCAATGTCCAATTTCCACTCTTCTTGTCAAGGTAATCCGGTTGTCGCGAACCTTTGATCTGCGCGAAGACAACACACCAAAGAATGGAGTACCCGGGTGGTGTTTCCGAGACGCCACCTCAGGCGCGAGAGTAAGTCTCTGCTGGATAACACGAAGGCTCTTGAGAGCTTTTCTAGAGAGAGAAAGCTGGAGAGATAAGTGAATTTGAGAGAAAATGAGGATCCTTCTCTCTTACCAAGAGGGAGGTATTTATAGGCTCTTACCAATCAGTATCACATGTCAGCGCGTGATTGGTTGTTGGAGAATGTGAGGCCCATGTAAGACTATTTGGCCCACTTAGGCCCATCAAGCCCATTAGTGGTTTGGGTTTCCTGCTCTCCGGATATGTTGCTCATATGCCTCTCGCGTGCTGGGGTAACTCGCCGAATCCCTTGTGAGCCTCTATCTCGCGGGGTTGCGTCTTGGGAGTTCAGGAGTTTTGATGTTGCAGTGACTTGCTAGAGTATCTCGAAGGTGCCTTGATGAAGGTTTGGCTTTGCGAGAGCCTTGTGGAAGTGTGTTGATTCGTCATATTTCTTCGGGGGGTCAAAGGGGACCAATGGGAAAGCGTTGGAGAGCACAAAACGTGCTTGTTATGCTGGAACACTTGGATGTCGCAACATCAAGACTCCATGCCGCGGCATCGGCCTGTTTTGGTCAATGCTTCTCGCCGATTTGATATGCTCTTCGCGGGGAAGCTTGCGCTTTGCTGGAGATCATAATGATACACTTAGTGTATTTCTCATGGTCTTGGGAGCCTCTTTCTCCATGGTTGGCCTTTGGGGTTTTCCTCGTCATTGTGAAGGTCACGCTTCCCGTGGGGGAGGTCGCGCTCTCCGAGAGCTTCAAGCTTCGCGTTGGGGGAAGAGAGCTCCCATGGTTTCCATGTACAAGGAAAACACTTAGAACAATAATGAGAAACCTTGGTCATGCTTGGTCCGTCGTAGCAGGTTACATGTCACGGAGAAGGTGAACATATGGGGGGAAGAGTGGATGTCGCGGCACAGAGGTTGCATGTCGCGACATTCGTTCGTTTTGAGCCGCGTCTCCCGCGGGACAACTTGTAATGTCGCGACATGGAGGATGCGTGTCGCGACATTCGTTTGGGTTGATCTGTGTCTCCCACGGGACAACTGAAATGTCACGGCTTTCTCTTCCCATGTCGCGGCATTGGCACCGGGTCAAGCTGTTTTTGTTGTTTTGTGGCTTCCGGGCGTTCCCTCTTGAGCCGGCTCATTTCAAGGATGTTTGGGGACTCCGATGAGTGAATTAACGGCCTTGAGGCCTTCCGGGTTTTGGGCCAGGCGTGGCCTTATGTAGTTGAACCGAGTTGCTTGCGTGATGTCAAAATTGCCACGTATCGCTATTTCGTTTGTCTTGAAATTTATGATTTTTCAGGTAGTATCACTATGCATATCCAAATTCATTTTTATTTGAAATGTTGGTTCACAAAGTGGGTGTTAAGAGGAAAGAATGTGTGTCAAGCCTTAGCATCCTCTTTAACTTTCTATTCTATGATACTTAACACTTAACTAGTGTGCATCCCATGCGATGCACGGGCGGCAAAATCTTACAGTAAAAAACTATTATTCGTAAAAATATTATTAGTTTGATTTGTATTAGAGGTGTGAGTTTTATCTTATAATTTTTTCACTTTAAAAACTTATTGTAAACTATTTTTGCGTAAGTCTAATCGAATTCACAATAGAATAGGTATAAAATGAAATCAAGCTTGATAAAATTCATATTATCTTTACCACCATCCTTTCATTATTAAGCTATATTTTAGCTCTAAAAACATCTAGTATATTTATCAAGTCACAGTTAACATATAGCATATCATGGATTCCTTAGCTT
>JAYMTF010002755.1:0-17158 GCA_036897485.1 Pelargonium nanum | reverse complement strand
CCGATACGAGCCGCAACCACCAAGCCGCCAAGGAGCCGCAGCCACCAAGGAGCCGGCAGCCGCGAACCTAGAATAGAGCAGCCGCAAAACCTAGGAAACACAGGGGGTGATGTTAATTATTAATATATCATATTAATTTTCCTAGAAATAATAATAATATTTTACTATATACATAATAAATTTAATCATAATATTAGTGTGATATATTTATTGTTGTATTCTCGTGATCATAATAAATTTAAAAGATATCTACTAATTTATTATAAAAATATTATTATTAAAAAATACCTTCATTTTATGACAAAAGTGTAAGAAAAACACGTTAATGTGGTGATGTCACCTAATCAATTATCACACTTGTGAGCAGAGAGCGCCCATCTATATTCATTTATTTTGTGTTTAAAACTGAAAACTCTCAGCCAATAAATTATTACCGAAATTTCGCACACTCTTTTTACTAATATATGAAAATAATATTGTCTGCACCTACCATTTTGGTACGTAATCCTTCATTTTTAATCACATAACTAATATATTTATTTTATATTTTATATTATATTGTTGTTAAGAACATAGCAACAAGAACATGAAATTTGGTAGAGGCTTGGCTATTGAGCAACAACAAGAAGAAGAAGCTTGTTGAAATCCTCCTCCTCAGTCGGAAAATGCAAAGATTTGTATAATTTGATTATGTTTACAGACACAGAGAAGCTGTATTGATCGATTGATTGACTGATTGATTCGAGAGATTTGAGATGGAGAGCTTGCCTACCACCACCATGAAATCAGAGAAGCGAGGCCGATCCAAGTCTCTCCAAACCTCCAAGCCTTCACTTGTCATGGCCTTCTTCTCTTGCCTCGCTTGGCTCTACGTTGCTGGCCGGTTCGTTTCTCTTCTATTCTCCCCCAATGTAATTGAATATATAGAATTGTTACTCTGTGCTAGATTGTGGACTGAGATCTAGGGTTTCTCTGCCATTTTCTCTACAATGGAGAATAGAAGAAGATATCTATGTAATTTATTTCTCGCAATTTATTGGTTGTTTTGTTATTGATAATCAGGTTGTGGCAAGACGCAGAGAACAGAACCTTATTATCTAATCTTCTTACCAAGAATTCGGCTCAGGTTTTTCTAATGTCCTCCCTCTTGCATCCGTGTAGTTGCAAATTGGACAGATGGTTTTGATTTTTTTTTTTCAATCCACCCTTACTGTAAAAAGTTTTTTTTTTCCTTCTGAATTTTCATGAATGTGATCTCTTCTGCTTTATAGAAAATAAAACCTGAAAGCTAGGAAAATTCTCCAAATTAAACAGGCTAGATTGTTTGATTACTTTATCCTATTATAACTATTGGATCTATGAGTTGGTTCATTTCAATTGGAATTGTGCACGGCACATAATTTATGTACCTGTTGGTAGGAAAGAATAAGCCTTTCTATGTTGTCAATAATGAACTGATGAGAATGACATTGAAACTTCATTGTCAGGACATTGGAATCTCAAACTGAGGGAAAAGTAGCCATTGCTGTTAAAAAAGAATTTTCTTGTTCTCAAACACAGGGCTCGCCACTAGAAAAAATAAGAAGTTGATGAGACTCTTAAGACTGTAATCCATTTTCATATTTCCGCTTAAATACAACCATAGAGTTTGTAGGAGTGAATTTTTCATATTGTTATTCTAGTTTTGCTCTCAGCCTCCACTGCAAACTAACCAGATTCCTCTGCTTGGGTTTCTCTCACACTGAATAACAAAAAACAGTTCCTCTTCCAAGACAATGTTCTATTATTAGTAGTTTCTTTCATTTCCTGTTGATCAAAAAAATTTCTTTCATTTCCTTTTATCTATTTCACTTAAGATAGATGGAAAAAATTTCTTGGAACAAAAGTTTGGGGATAATTATTTAAATTTTTGTGGCATTTGTTCCACTTTGAAGTTATATTAATAATCTGTAATGTTTCCATGCATTGATGGTAGAGACCCAAGGTTCTTACCGTTGAAGATAAGCTAATGGTCCTAGGATGCAAGTATGTTCATTCTCTCTCATTTTCTTGAATATATTTTCATTAATTTTGTTCTTATTTACAAATTTTTTTGTTTGTGTTAATGCTCTTGATTCTTAGAGATATGGAGAGGAGAATAGTTGAAGCTGAGATGGAGTTAACTCTGGCAAAAAGTCAGGGGTTCCTCAAAAACCAATTGCAGGAAACTGGGTCTGCATCTAGCAAAAAGTATCTTGCTGTTATTGGAGTTTATACTGGATTTGGTAGTCGTTTGAAGCGTAATACGTTTAGAGGGTCATGGATGCCTAAAGGTAGCTGGGATTCTCTTTCTACAATTTGCTATTTTGTTACAGTTCACTATTACTTCTACAACGCAAGACTTTCTAGTGATGTGCTGTATGACAACCTGTATGTATGTTCTCCTTGATGAAATTGGTGATCTTCTTAAACCAATATATGGACCATGAAACACCGACACTCTAATCAGGGCACAAATCAGTGTCCGACATGTGAATCGGACTTGACACATTTCCGACAAGCGAATTGCTTTCTGTGTTCTATTTTTTTTATAACAATATTTTTTATTTTAAAATATCCCAAGTTCTTTCAATGGGTTGTAATAACTTGGTTTTTATCGTTTATTTGTGGGATATTAATTTGCCATAGATAAAATATATATTTGATTTGTTATATCCATATAATATTAAAAAATATATCATTTTAATTATAAAAAATTAGTGTATCCTAACGTATCTTGCTCTATGGTTTGTTACAATATAATTTTAATTATATATGCTTCCATGCTTGTTATAGGTGATGGCATAAAGCAACTCGAGGAAAGAGGGGTGGTTATACGTTTTGTAGTTGGTCGGAGGTGTTCCCACATACCTGATCCTTTTTTTATATTGGTGTCCACGTTTTTTTTATGCTCTTATTCATTTAATTACTTGGATTCATTACTTCAGCATACTCTGCTATGATCATGTTCCAGACTAGTTGAACATCAATTCTAATTTGTTAACTTTGGGAATTGACAGTGCCAACCGTGGTGATAGCTTAGATCGCAATATCGATGAGGAAAATCGATCCACAAAGGATTTTCTGATTCTTGTAAGCATCCAAATTTCTTTGGTACATCAGTTGAAATATGTCATGTTTCAAGATCGAACAATACGAAACTATGATTAATCATAGGATAATTATTTGATGGGAGAACATCTTAAAATTTGAAGTTGATTATGTTTTTAAAATAGGTGTCATGAATATCTTCTATATTGCCACATTTATTGATTATAGCTGTGTTGTTGAACCATACCATTCACAAAATACGACTGTTTCAACTCCTTTCCTCTTCTTTTCATTGGCTGTGTTTATGTTTTAGTGGCTTGTTAATGTTGATAAAGGATGTGAAAGAATTTTCCTGGCCTATGAGATAAGTGGTTTGGACTTTGGATTCAAGAGAATTTAGGCAATTTGAGAACTAGATTAAAAAAATGGGGGATCAAATCTGGTCGTTACAGGCTTGATATTAAACTGAAAAACGTGAAGAAAGAACTATTAGCCTTATTGGTTCCATGGTCTCATCCGTGGAAAAATTAAGAAAGCATGAAGCCATTGTTTGAGTAGTCTCAAAATCTTCATTAAACTAATAACAGGTCCTGACAAAACTTATATAAGAGACTATGCAAACTAACTTTATAGAGACTCAGTCTTGACTGCCGAACCTGCCTAATTTATTGAAATGTGGTTTTCAGAAACACCCTACTAACTGATCTAAGAATAAGAAAATAGCTGTACTGTTAGGCTGTGAGCAGTATTTCTAAAAGACTGAACAGTATGCATTTCTTTTGCATAAACATTACCACTCTGGTAAAACTTATAAATAAGTATCTTGTTGGACCGACTTTGCAGTTGTCCCACTCAATAATTGCTTTTTACTGTGGCAGATAAATCTACACCGGTTTTTTACGCCCATTAAGTGCCCAAATACTATTAGTTCTTGAACGTATGTACTAATTACTTTGCTTTTGTGAGTTTGGAACATATAGAATTGATACATGTATATATATTCATTAGGATGGTCATGAGGAGGCTCAAGAAGAATTACCTAAGAAAGCTAAATTCTTCTTCAGTACTGCAGTCCAAAACTGGGATGCAGAATTTTATGTCAAAGTTGATGACAACATTAATCTTGACCTGGGTAAAGTTTTTATTTACCTTCTAGTTGTGTATATTATAACAAATTATTTATATTTAACTTTAATACTATATTAATAAATTAGTTAGTACTTTGGTACTTACAATGTTTTCTGGCTTTCCAGAAGGACTAATTGAACTTCTTAAAAGCCGTCGCAGTCAAGATGGTGCTTATATTGGTTGTATGAAGTCAGGAGATGTGATAACGGAAGAGTATACACACTATCCTATATCTTAATTCTTATGTCAATTTAATTTTGATTATATATTATGAATAGCTGACTTGACATGTAAATGTGATCCTATCACTGTTTAACACTAATGAATTTACTTTGTAGGGAATTTCAATATTAAATCTTGTGTAATGATAGAAATGATATTTACTAAGTCAGAGTTTATTGAAACACTAGATTCATGTTTGAAACTCAAGCTTATACTACTTCGGATTCTGCTTTAGGGCTTTCATTTATTGCATTGCATCTAACATAATCCTAACTGTCTTTTTAGGTATATTTATGATGTTTCGCTCTTGTTCACATTTCATTTGTTGTTTCTGTCATACTTATGTAGTCTTGTTATTGCTTATTGACATATATGCTGTCTACTTGTCTTTGGTTGTATCTGATCTCAAAATCATATTCAACATGAACATTATTGGAATTGAGCTTAAGAATGTCGTTTTCTTTAATTTTCAGAGGTAGGGCATGGTATGAACCTGAATGGTGGAAATTTGGTGATCAGAAATCGTAAGTGAAATAGCTTATGCTCTGATTATATTTGGTTATACACATTTATGCTATGTGTCAGAAGTATGGGCTCTTCTTATGTGTTCTTCAGTTTTACAAATTTACCGGAACATCTAGTCCAACCAGTTGTAGTGGCACTGGTAACTGGTCTAGGATCTGCTATGGTTAGACATAAAACCATTTTCAGTCAAAAGCCATTTTAAACCATGTTGACTTCTGGTCATGCTCTTGACGTAAATATAAATCATTCACTGGCCTGTGAAATTCGATACTGAGTTCCGCTTTTTTTTTCACTTAAAAAGTTTATCTACTTTACTCGGGGTTCTTGAACTTCTGATGCAAAGTTATACTCAACAGTTGCCACGACAACCACTACACCCAGCTACAAATTTTATGACTTTTCTTGTGTTTAATCAGATGCCATAATATAAAAAGTTAATTACATAAACTTTTCATATTTCAGGTACTTCCGACATGCTGCTAGCTCACTTGTGATACTCTCAAAAAATTTGGCTCAGTATATCAACATTAACAGGTTAGTTATCAATCATAGTGTCAAAAGATGGTGTGGACATTTCCATTAAGGTTGATGGCAAACTGGGGTTTATTTAATATGAGATCATACCCTTCCTGATGTATTTCTCTACTCTATCTCAAGGTCAGGGATCATCTATGTTGCAGTTGATTAATATGTTTCTATACTCTATTGAAATTCAGTTTAAGTTTTATGTTATTCTGTTTAGTCCTGATCAATGGACCTTTAAATTGTGTCCTTAATTGACCCCCTTTAATGTACGGATACGTCATTTTCAGTAGAGTACCTGTATCGGATATGTATAGAACACGCCTAAAATACATATTCCATATGCTAATCTACGTATTGGCAATGAAAAAGAAAAAAGAAAAAATGAAGTTAGTAGGCTATTGAATATGCAAGGATACACGCTCAGATACGCTAGAAGACATGATTTCCAAAATTTTCAAACTAAAACTTCACACTGGCTTGCAGAACAGATTTGTCTGTACTTCTATAAGCCCTAATTTTCCATATTGATATACTTTCCTTGTAGTGATATATGAAAATTGAAACTTCAATAAAACAGTAGTCGATGGATTTTTCATAGTTATAGGATTCTAGATTCTTTAGTTGATGACTGCAACTATATATTAATTATTTCTTTTGATATTTTATTTGATTGCATTTATACTATATTATTAGTTAATGAACATTATATTACTACTGTAAGTTTTTTATACATTATATTAGTTCTGTAACTCCTATTTTGTTTATTTTTTTAACACATCTAATGCTCATATTTGTTTAAATGATTTATATTATGGATTAGTTTCATATCTGAACATATATTTACATCATACAACGTATTGTATCCTATTTTTTTATGAATATTGTATATTGTATCACGTATCCCGTATTCGTAACCGACTAACCGTGCAACATAGATGATCCCAAGTATTATAAGACATTCCTTAATTTTTATCAATAATCATTGCAATATTGAGTCTGATTTAGCTAATTAAAATTATTTCAGTGACAGTCTTTTGCAAAATTGTGTTTTATACAGTAATGTTACACCTTTTCTTTGCTACTGCATCTTACTGAATACATCGCAATTAGCCACACTTTTGAGTTCAATTCTGTACCTTCTTTTCCATATACACAGTGCATCTCTAAAGACGTATGCTCATGATGATGTATCAATGGGTTCTTGGATGATGGGTGTTCAAGCAACCTATATAGATGACAGTCGCCTGTGCTGCAGCAGCATTAGCCAAGGTGAAGTTTCTTATTTCTTATATCATCCGTTGATTTGAAACATCTATGACTATAGCATTCTCTAGTCTTGGACATTACCCCTATACTCCAAAAAAAGTGTTATATTTGATTTCAAACATTTAAGATTTTTTTTTATGTGCTTGACTTTCCTCCGCGAAGTATGTTGCAACAAGTTCTAGTGGTTATATCTAATACGTAAAAAATTATATTATTGGTAGTCCAAGCATAATTCTTGTCAAAATGGAATGGAAAGTAGACATTTACTTGGGGACAAGTTCATTTAGTTCAGTGGGAGCTTATTTTGGGCCTAAAAGTCTCATCATTCTTCATATATGTATTGACAATTTGTGTTCAACTATATTTCCAGATAAAGTATGTTCCTTGGCTTGATATACCAAGTCCCATAAGAGAAGAATGTCAGTAAATCGTCTGTTTTGGTGTACTCGGCTGGTTGCTTGTTTGCAGCTTAGACATCACGGTTTGTGCCAGTTGCATCTATATGAGGTTTCAAGAGGAATTATAGAAGATTGTTCATTTTGTAGATAGGGATCTCTGGTTTTCCTTTGACTGTAAACTAATTGAGTTAATTAATTCTATGGCCCTGATTTTGGAGACCTAATGATATGATTGCTACTACTTTACTTCTTGGTTGAGTTGATTTTATGGAGGGATTGATTACAAGTTCATTAGGGTATATATGTCATTTAACATTATGTCTTCCAATGTGACATATTTTAAGCAGACTGAATTTCTCGTTCCGTTTCTCTCGCATTTTTGTTCCATCAAACCCCGCTGTATGCACACACCGGATTAACTATTTTGACCATTTGCACAAAGTCAGGGATCTGAACTTTGTGGTTTGTGCACAATTCCTCTGCAGAAAATATAGACACTTAACTTGAAATCTCTGAGGTTCTGTGGCCGCAGCTTCACAATAAAATTTGTTAAAGCATAGAATAGCAGATGCTGAAAGCCTCTGATAAAAACACATATATTGATGCTCCACAAACTACGAGACTCCAACTTTTTCTTCGGTACTTAATCTGCAAAACAAGACATCTCCTCACCGGAGTTCCTCCAATTTGCAAGTCTGACCTCTACTCTCGAGAAATTTAAATGAGTCTTATAGCAAAGTATTCTTCTCTCTTCACTGTTTCCACGCCGCCTTGTCGTTTGTGTTGCGCTCAACTTTTCTTTGTTGATGCGCTCAATCTTTAGGTCTTTTTTGAGTTTAGGACCTTGGAAAGGACGTTAGTGCAAGTTAGATTCGCAGATGGTCGTGTATTGTCGAGCTGTCTATTCGGCATTGTTGCTTCCTTGAATCCACCTCATTACATATACAAAGCCCACAAAGATGATAACAAAGTTAACCCTCAGCTAGTTGTTTCGCGGCTTCATTAGCCACTCGACACGGCCCCATAACTCTTAGAGATTCACATTGCTAATCGAGTCAACCCACAAACTAGGAAGGCCATGATATGCACACAGAATTGTAAAATTATCTACGTAAACTCTGCTGTTAGAAATCCGAAAAGACGCCAAGTCCAGCTCATTACAATGAACGACGATAAAATGATGACGAGGAAGATGAAACCTATGACATAGCAATATACATATATGAAAAAATAGCCCTAGTGGCACGACTCAAAAAATTCGTTGAGAGCCAAAATCATGAGGACAATGTTCTCGGGAATAGAACTCTCACGCCTTAGGAAAACAAGATTTCAGACGTCGCTTAAAGTCACCAGAATTAGAGTGTGGAGGATAGACTAAGGCTTTAATTGTAAGTATTTGCTAATTACCCAACCCTTGTTGGAAGCACATTAAACAAATTTATTGATAACCCCCCTTTTTATCATCATCATCATCATCTACTATAAACAACAAAACTGGTTCAAGAAATAACCACAACCAATATGTGACCTAAATCCCCATGGGAAAAAAATAGAAATAATTCTAGAATAGACTTGAGACGAACCAAAAGCGTAACTAACAAAACTTTGAAAATGGCCTATAAGTGAAATATGCGAATAAGGCATTTGCAAATTCAGTAGTCCTATTGGATTCATTTCCCCCACAACTAAAAATGCCCATACTACCCCTTTTGCTTTGCTAGTTTCTTCTCACTGGACATCTATATTGTATCCTTCTCCAACCATCCAACAGTACTAGTAGCAAATATGCCGAGAAATAACTCAAAAAGACCCGACCATTTTAGGAATGGTTGAACCAGGGTCCAACTGCACCATTCACGTGCCCATTACTGTGGATCCCAACCCCATTAGGGATGAGAGAAGAGGGCAACCCAACCGCCATTTGAGGCGGTGTTGTGGGGTATAGTCCATGACCGTGTGGGAGATTATGAGGGCTAACAAGAGGACTACCGGCTGGACTCCCTTTAAGCTGTTGGAGGGCGTGGATCTGTCTGAGCCCTTCTTCGTGGATTCGTGACAGTGTCTCCAACTCCTTCATTGACAAAGCTTCCAAACCTGCACCATATAGGGGGGCATGTCGGGACATTTCTTCCTGAAGTGACGCCTCAAGGGTGTGAATGTATTGCTGCAAAAGAAAGAAAGAAAGAGGCATTAATCAATGCAACCATATTCTACCATCTCCTAGGCATCGAGACAGAATAGATTTCATTACCCTGTTGGGCCTACCAAACCAAATGTGATGGTTCTTTTCTAAAAATAATAAGCAAAATAAAATGGAATAACTAAAGTTGAGGCCAAACCTGACAGGCCTGGAGTTTTGATTCCATTCCATCAATATAAGCTTCACATCGAGCAACTTGCTCTTCCTTTTCTCGCTTTTCTCCTTCAGTTTGCCCAACTGTCTGTGTTAACCGTCTAATTTCATCTTCAAGTGACTGCCTGATTTCCTCTCGGGTCACATTCTCAGTGGCATACCGCTTCAGCTCTTCGTCAAATCTTTTCCTTGCAGCTTCAGCACTCTTTAACCTTTCAGCAAGAGCATTTTTTTCCTTCACTACTCTCTGTCAGACAAGAAAAATTTAATTTTATTACAAATAAAAAATAATTAATTAGGAAGAAAAATTAACAAGTATCTATAACTTAGTGATCTTAGTTTGAGAATAAACCAAATTGCATAGGACTTAATTCTTTATTAGCACGACCAATAAAGACTAGAAGAGAAGGAAAAAAAAGGTAATCGCATGGCATATACTCTCCCCAGTCCCAAAATCACTATCAAGCTTACTAGATTTGTTTGTCCCAAAGTAAATGTCATTTTTTTTTTTGGTAAGTAAATTATACGTAATATCCTTAAAAAAAGTTAGATCCACTTGAGTGTTATACAACCAAAGCACATGATGGAAAGTCATGCACCAACTATATAATCAATAATTTTTGGAAAATGTCAAACATGACTAGATACATGCCCTTCACTATCATTCAATTATTGTGCGTCAATATTGAAATTCAATTATCTTAAAAAAATAATAATAAAACTCAGTCCCGAGTGTGTGAACACGTCACCAGTAGCATGTTGGAAATAGAGGAAACAAACAAGTTAGAGACATGAGTATCTAAATGCTGAGCATACGTCCGACATAACTATCCAGCCAAGAGTACTGGTGCTAAGTGATATAGAAATCACATATGAAGCATGAGAGTTCAGATGCAGACTACAAAACTAGTTGCTCACGTCAATCCTGATGTAGGGAAGGAAGAATGTTAAAAGCAATGGTCACACTAAGTTCTACCCATTTTCTTCTCCAATTGGAGCTCTGCTTGAAATCTAGAAATATCTCCATGACAATTTCATAAGAGCCTTGAAAGTATGAAGAACTAATTCAACGGCTTTATCCTTTCTTTTTCTTTTCTTTTGTCTGAGTGGGGAATGTTGAATGGGTGAGTAACATATTACTTATATTGTATCTAGTTAGACAACCTACTGCAGAGTTTCTACTCAAAATATAAATGCATAGCACAAACAGTAAAAACCTAAGCAAAGCTTAAAACACACAATATACGGTGAGCTTCTACTTTCCATTAATTTATCAGCAAAAAAGTAAACGGAACATAGCGGAGTGGGGAGAATAGAAAAATATTGGTACCTTCAATTCATCGCGTTTACGAGACTTCAACTGGGACAGTTGTGAATCAGCCTCATGGAGACGATCTTGAAGAACTTTTTTCTCAGACGTGAGCTTCGCCACTTCATCATCCCGTTCTGAGCGGAGCCACTCAAGCTGGCTCTCAACATCTTGTATATGTTCAGTGAGCTCTTTCCTTTCCCGGCCAAAGCGATCCACCTCAGCCCTCATTTCAGACTGCAATTCCATAAAGGTCTCAGATTTAATCATTACTAAAAACACCAACAAATGTTAGACCACCCCTACTTATTACGATATTTAACTCAGTGGGTTTTGTTGCCCATTAATGATTCTGTTCATGAAAATATGTTTCCTATTTAATGAAGGGTTTGGATCTGTTAGACTATAAACTTATCAGAAGCTTGACAAGCTGAATGAAAAACAAAAGAATATCTTGCTTCTCTAGCTATAAGTTCCCTGCTTTCCCAACTCTTCTTTGCCACTTCTATCCTTATCTGTCACCCTTTATAAGTCTTAATTATTTGTTCTCTTTCTATTCCCTCTATTACTACCTATTTCCCCTCCTACTTTGATTAGCATAAATATCGAATGGTAATATAATTGGTCTTCTGCCACAACAAGATGTACTAGTACAATGAAGAAATTATGAGGTACCTTGAGACGGCTGTTAGCTGCTTCAGATTCGCTTAGCTTTTGTGTCCAAATAGCTTTTTCTTTAGCCATACTCAAAGCTTCAGCTTTCCTTTCTTCTTGCATGCGGGTAATTTCAACTTCACTGGCACATAACTGGTGCAAAAGAGCTGCTCGGTCGACATTGGCAAGTTCAGCAACCTGCCGCATCATGCTCAAAACTGGCCTAACAATTTCTTGCTCTTCACAAACCAAAGTAACCAGAATATCCAAATCCAGATCTACTACATCACTACTTTCTGTAGAGCTGGTGGCATGGTCAACAAGTCTCTTCAGCATTCTCCCTCGGCAAGACTCATCAGCAAGCCATTTGAACAGTTTAGTATATAGCAACTTCACAAAGACCTTCACACGAGGATCTCTAGAAAGAGCCAATGTCTCAGCAAGACCAAGAACCAAACTGAAATCATCACGTTTGACTCTCAACTGCTCATTGACTTCTCCCTCTACTACAGCACCAGGGTGCTGAAAATTTTCAGCATAAAATCTGGTGTTAAGATTCAACCTTTGAGCAAGCCGTCTCTCCAGGACCATGACCATAGAATCAGCATTGATTGCTCCACGAGCTACAGCTCTCTCTAATGTTTGAGATGCTTTAACAGCAAGGCAATGTATAGATAACATTTCTATTATAATGTAAATATCAGAAAAGTTATGACAAGCATGGAAGCTCTGCTCATCCACCACGTGTAGCTTTTCAGAACTAGGCCCATTTTCACCAAATAAGAATATTCCACAAGGTAACGTTGCACAGTTGCTATCATCATCGCGATCAATATCTCTAAGCAAAGTTTCAGCAACATCACCCCAACTATTTACAGTTTTACTCAGAAAATCAAGGACGCAAGGAGACACCTCAGAGCCCAAATGTTTTAGCCTCATACGAATAGCTCTTACCTAGAAGAGAGAACAAAAAAAGGTCATAAATTCTAAGAAAATTATGGCAACTATATTTAAGAGAATCCAAATTTAGTAGCCAAAAATCTTTTAAACATACTGCTTCTGGAAGATGTTGGCACTGGAATGCAGCTTTAAATATAAAATCTATTGTTGCCACAAGAGGTTCATCATTTGAATCTGTCAAAAACTCAAAAGATTGAAATAAAACACGTTCCAACACTTCACTGCCACACTCCAGTTGACTAAGAGCGCCAAAAACCTAACAAAAAAGCATCACAGTAAGATTTAGCAACAGAGTTCAGAACATAAGACAAGTGTGGTCTAGCTTAAAATTTGTACAGGTACTCATATGTTGTATGGTGCAGTGCAAATATGTACTGGACCAGCACCAAATTTGATACATATGTAACCAAGTATCGTGATCAGCGCACAGAGAAAGGCGCGGCGCATGGTCCTCGCCATGGACTATTTGAGGTGCGGCGAATTAAAGGAGTGCCTTGTTCCATTTAAGGAGGTGCATGGTGCAGTGCAAATATGGTGCACCATATTCAAATTGGAATGTATTTCTGTTCTTTTTTTTTCTGAGTGAGAAGACCATAGAACTTTTAAGCTATTAGGTTACAAGTAAAGGAAACTACAATTCAAATCGCACTAGGAAATAAGCATGCAATAAATACATGCACTGCAGCAGTTTAGACTTTCTGCTTTCAAAACCTTGAATTCTTCTTCATCCACAACTACAAAATGGCAAAAAAAAAAAAAAAAACAGCAGCTATTGAAGAGTACTCCAACAACTATACAGCAGTCATCGAAGAGGAAAATGATGTATATTTAGAGTTGTCAAACACCGAGGAGGAAAATGATGTATAAAGCTATGCATCTTTTGATGATAGATGTAATAATGATTCTCTACTTGAAAAGGACGAATACAATGATATTTCAAATTAATACTTAACTTTTGGTTTTAGATAAGAATGATGACTATTATATGCTTGAACTATCAATTTTATCCTTTGACTCATTTAGATGATTTTTAAGTATGAGTCAAAGGATAGAATGATGACTATTATATGCCTTATTTTCAAAAGGTGTGCACCATGCGTCGTGGCTCCAGCAGAGGTTTGTGCGCCTTGCGCCATAAATAACATTGATGTAACCCAAAGGAGGGATTCATTTGATAGGAAAAATTCACAAGATGGATGGAAGAACCAATACATCAGTTTGTTTGATAAAATGGGAGGAATGGTTGAGAATATGTCTCATCCACTTACATTTCATATGCAAGGAAGGAGAGGGCGTAGAATGATTAATTTATATTCCACAGTAAGTAATTAACCCCCCCCACCCCCCCCTAGCTCCTGTTCATACTCCTATCACATCTACGCTTCGAAGAAGCAAATATGTGACATGGCATATTGGATTCCCTTAATACACCCAGCAAACATGGGTTAAAATTAGCATCTACACATTATTCTAATACAGAGATGAACGTAAACTTACAGGTATCTGCAATGCAGATTCAGCATCTGACTTCTGAAGACGTTCAAGGAGTGCACAAGCAGCCAGTGGATGCTCTGAATGCTCAACTAATTTGGGAAGCAAAGCAACGAGATCTGGCTGCAAATGTTTTGGAGCTTTGTCCAACACAAGGGCAATCTTTTGTGCGGACTGAGGGCGTCGTCTCGGCTCAGGACAGCCTTGTGGAACAACTCCATCTAAGGCCCTCAGTGAATTCACAATCAGTCCTAGGAGCTCCTCAGATTGTTCCGGCCACTTTGTCTGAATAATTAAATTTGTTCAGGCATTCAATAAAAATAACTAAAGTACATTACTAATGGAAAAACAAAAATCTACCTTGGAACGAAGTGAAGCATTTTCCAAAGAACCACCAGCGGATGTTTCTGGTGGACAAGTAGGCTGCCCAGGAAGTGCTTTCTCAGGCACTTCAGTCCCATTCACATCAGAACTTTGCACCGCAGATGTACTGGAAGTTTCATCTATCCCAGTATCAAATCTCTCATACATAGGAAATTGTGCTGATTCAGTAGCTCCAACATCCCTATCATATTCCACTGGGCTAGCAGCTCCGCTTCCATCAGGAGAAGGTTTTGAGTTGGTATCAGAACAACCAGCATTAGAACTTACTTCTGAAGGTTGGCAACACTCAACCATAATATCCAACAGCAGATCAATAATTGCCTGCTGCAAAACTTTGACTCCCATTAACAAATTCATCAAACTGGGGGAAGATTCATCAGCCTTCATGACCTTTCCATCACCGCTACCAGAGAGCTTGGTTGGTAGAAGCAAGCGTTTTACTTTAGCAGGGTCATCAAGATAAACACGTAGACCAGTTAGAAAACCAGCTATTGCACCAGCATCCATTAATAGCTTCTCCCTCAAGGTGACCTGTGGTTGTGAAGTATTATCTCCATATGTGAGGTGAACACCTGCCCTAGAAAGAAGGTTTCTAAATATGTCTTCTTCATCTCCACTGATTCCTTCACTCTCCTCAGAATCAATAAGTTCATCAGGGTCTGTTGTTAGAGCATCCTGGTCATCCTCCGAAGCTAAAACCTAACAAAAGGACAATCATAATGTAAACAAACACAGTTACAACCACACGTATAAGGATAGGAAACATAATGGAAATGCTTATAAAACTTGGAGAAAAAAAATGAGTGATCACATTCTTCTAGTCATCCAACACCCCATACCAAAGACATTGGGCAGAAATAAATCTTAGTTGTACCCTATACTCCAGTCCACATACCAAGAAAGCGGAAATAACTTCGTTCAAATTCAAGAAAGAAGAAAGTAATATGGACAATTTATTTTCTGAAAGGAAATTGCCACTGAAATTATGGGGGATTGGAATTAGTGACTTGATAGTTATTCCACCAAGCCTCCCATTTCTCGACCAATTGGTGGTTAGAAACTATGGACATATGGAAAGAACATAACTAAAGGTGATAAATAAGCCAATTCAAAAACAAAAAAACAAAACAAAAAAAAAAACTGTATACACTTCTTTCAAATATTAAACACCATAAATATTAAGGGAATTGTTCTCTTGCATTTACACTAATGATGAAGATTTGAGTACTAATGGGCAAATATTAATATCATCAAGCAAAAACTAAGAATCTAACTTCAGTTTTAACAAAAAAGCTTTGAGCTTCATTTGCCATAAAACTGCTTACGCAACTTCAACATGCAAAATTCTCACAAGGACATGCAAGCATATGAGTTATCACTAAGAACGACTCCATGATGAATGTTTAAGTACTGGATAAATAACTGATGCTGTTAGGAAGAGAGCCCATTACAATACTCAACAGATTTAAGTGGAGACAAGGAGAAAATGCTTGGATACCAAATTAGAACCGGAACACAGAGCACATGAAATTGTCTATTACAGGCAGTACTAAGTAGGGACAATTGGACAATTCAGATTTAAAGTGCCTGTGAATCATGGAAAAAGATTCTTATAACAGATGAGGAAGAGATGCGGATGCCTGACAAAAATATATATCAGTTTCCTAGTTTTACTACCACCATGATGAACACTATTCATTTGAAGCCAAGTGGTAGAAACAAGTTTAAGAAAATCAAATACCTTTCCTTACTTGTATGCTAAACCATAAACAGAAATGCAATCAGGATTTTAATTCATGTGTGCCTTCTCTATCCTTGGTAAGAAAGATAGATAAAACTAATGTTCCAATAAAGTTTCCAAGAAGAGATCTTACATTCAGAGACATCTTACATTATACCAGTATTATAGCCATGCCATAAACACAATCAGAATTTTAAGTCATTTTAAGCATTCAGTATCTTTGGCATGTAACACATTCAGATAAGTTTGAATGAAATTCTCGAGAAGAGGTCTTGCATTCAACTTGCATGCTCATAAGTTATACTCATGTAAATTTGAAAATGAACCAATAAATCTAGAACTGCAGTTATAGCTTCAGTGCCAGAAGGACTTTGTTGAATAGCCGGATATACAATTAACAGAAGAGTCTAAATTTAAGGTCACGTCATATACTGGCTCTACAATCACTAAGTTCCACAGAATATCTAAATTATGATTGTCCAAGTGCTACAATTTGAACTGACGTTATTCTTTGTTTAGTATCCAATGATTAAATATCCTAAATTTACAAAGATACTTAAATCAAGATGTAGGCGGAACAAACATTTTTTATTTATGCCTACATCCTCTTTAATTTCTATACTGTTGAAGCATCATAACTTGCACACACAAAAAGACAATTTACATTATCAGAAAAGGAGTTGAAATTATCTAAGTAATGTATTACTAGTAAGACAGTTTTAATAAGAGTTATGTCAAGATTCAAGAGTCAGATGGACTAAATTTATATTAATATTACAAGACAAGCACTTAAAAAGCAAGTAACATACAAATGGAATAGCTCCATGGAGACTAACCTCAAGATCTGAAAACTCAAACCAAGGACAGCAGTCTAATATTTCACAAACAAAAACAACAGTGTCACGCACAAGAAACCCTGCATCTGCTTCCAACATATCAGACACCTTCATGAACTGTAAGACTGAATTATTCCATGTCTTTGTACAAATAGAAGACTCCTTCCACACAGTCTTGGCCGGGTTCTTCTGATTCACCACAGCCATCCTATATCTGACCCAGAAGTTTTTATCTGGATCACTACCAACTGACTGATCACTCTCCAAATATATACATATGGTGTCAAATGACTCATA
>JAYMTF010002754.1:0-17159 GCA_036897485.1 Pelargonium nanum | reverse complement strand
GACATCGGGTCCCCGTCGGGTTCGGGTTGGATTGCCATCCCTATTTAAATGGAACTGGAAATAGAAAGAAAATGATCTTTCAAAAATCAGAAAAACAGTTGCCATTGAACCATGTCAGATAACAACATATTCTATATGTGTAATTGAATTCTTGAACACGCATAAGTTGATTCATATTTCCAAGTTCCAATTTCACTAACCGGCATATCTTTTAAGGTCCAATGAGAACATAACTGATCAAAATTTTGTGCGCGTAACAGGTTTCAAACAATGGTTGGGCCGAAGGTGAATGCAAAGGAAAAGCGGGTTGGTTCCCGTTCGGATACATTGAAAGAAGGGAACGTGTCCTCGCAAGCAAGGTAGCCGAAATTTTCTAAACTTTTTTCCGATTCGGGTGGCTTCCAAGAAGAGGTTTTTGTATGTGTGTGTTGAGAATGTTTTCTTGCAAATAGAATACACCTATCCCTTAATGTGATATAGATTCAACTTTTTTTCTATTTTCATTTCTTTAGACAATGTATGAGACTTTCTTTATATTTTTTTTCATTTTTTCTTTTAAATTCAGAAAGATGTTAACAATATTTATTTCCTTATTGTGGATACATGTTGATAAGTTGAAGAATCCCTTTTCTAATTTCCAATTGCACATGTTATTTATTTTGTTCATTTACAAGTTGTTAGTGGAATTGAGTTGTATTGTTCAATAGTTTTGATACTTCTTTGGTTTCGAAAGTGTATTGTTCATGTTTTTTTGCAAAAATTAAGAATTTGGTTCTATATACCTTTATACGGATTTCTTGTTCCAATTGATTGTAACTTTTCTCGGACATTAGGAATTTTTTTAATTTTGATCTCTTAACTATTTATTTTGTTTTAAATTAGTACTTAGTTTGACTTTTGTCTCATTTTGATCTCTCAATATGTTATCATGTTTTAAATTGGTCCAATTTACTAGAATAATGTTCAATCAAATTGACATGTCAATTTTTGAGGTGACGTGTTACTTATGTTGACTGAATTTACCGATTAGATCATTTTAAAACAAAATTGTATAATATACTAAATGGAGGAGCCAAATTGTAATTTTGTTTCAACCCGGTCACATTAGTAGGTTTAGCAAATTGTCACGTTAGCCTAATTTATTGAACCATTTTGAGAGAAATAACATAGTTTGGTGACTAGATTGTAAAAACAGATTGACTGCCAAAACTTGGTACAAGAATCTATTCTTGATTTTTAGTTCCAATAAGAAAAAAACTTACAAAAGTTGACACCAAAAACCATTTCGATCAAAATCTTGATAGTTCGAGTACTAAATTAGAGTATTTTAATAAATAAAAATTCAAATAAATTATTCATATTAGCTACAAGAGAAAAATACACCAAAAAACAAGCCACTGAAACCTCAATTCGAGCAAAGTGAACCTTGATACAAACTGATATACAAATATGATTTAAGCAATAGTGCACAACTGAATTGTACACAACCATGAAACGACACAGTTTTCAAGTACTTTTGGAACACGGGACTCGCGCCTACGAGCAAATTTCAAGAAACCGACATTCCTGTGAAAGCAAAACCGAGTAAAACAATGAGGTAAGAATCACATTAATGCGTAGAAAGCACCAACTATTGTTTTGTTAAGCAGCAAGACTTACAATGGTAATTTGATCTGTTGCTGGAAAGATAAGCGAAAATGACGGCCAATATGATGAACAATATCATAATCTGCATAGACAAAATAGTATATAGTATAGTCAGAGAGCTATTTCGGGGAAAAAATCAGGACAAACAGATCGGTAAATTATGAGACACTCACAAGAGTTGAGTTATATCTTGGCTCGCTCCTGATAATGTACGATTTCCTGGTGATGTTCATTAAAAGGGTTAAGACCTTAACCGAAAGGGAAAGGAAAAGGAAAATGAAAGTCGGGTCTAGGGCTTATAAAGGGAAACGGGAAAGTTATAGCGAACCTTGTGGTTATGTGTCCAGAATCCTTGCAAGTCTTCTGTATTGCTTCCAGCCTACTCAATGTTTTTGTTGCGTTTGGATCGTTCTTGTTGACCTATATTGTCAAAGGCAAATTTCGGGTGAGCAAAAAAAGTTAGTATCCTTAATAGCAATATCTGCCATTCCCAAAAGACCGTTCCAGTGCACGAGGGTCCCACCATTATGGGGTTTATGGAGGGTCACTTGTGTATGCAGTAGAGATGACAATTTGGACCTGAAATTCGACCCGTGTTTTTGCAGGTTGGGTTCACATAAAATACAACCAAATTATTTTCAGGTCAGAATGGGATTGCCATGAATGAATTGCGATGTAAAACCTGCGACCTGACCCACACCTCTTGTGAGCCGGGTTAGGGTTAGGCATTTTTGACCCAAACCAAAACCCGAAATTGTCAGCTCTAGATTGCAGTTTTTTCCCAACTTTAACGGAGGTGGTTTCCACGAATGTCATAAGGCAGCAACTATACAGTTGCGCCAAGACTCACCTCATCCATCATTTCCAAGTAAACTTAAATTCATATATTCAGAATAACCCGACGAGATAGGACTCGAGTCTTGTAAAAAAAACTACGGTTGGAAGAAGAAATAATCAACAGAAGTTGAACGTTGCAAGTTAATATATCAAGCACAGTATATAAATAAATGTAGCATACCTTGGACTTCATCATACAAGAAAAGTCGAAGAAGGCACCGTAGACATCGGACATTGTTTTCGTTCGATCAATAATTTTGGCAGTCAGACCTAAAACCCGATGAATTTAAGAGAAATTAGTGAAAACTTATTCCGAGATAGCCACAAGGCCCACAACAAAGCATAGAACCAACAAAACAAATATGTCGTAAAAGCAGACATTGGATGGATGTAAATGCTCAAATGTAGTATGTTAATGCAGGTATGGTTTACCTTGTTCAAAGGCAAGCCAAATTATAAGGGGGTTATGTTCCAAAATGGTCCCCTGAGTATCCATTTTCTGTCAAATTGGTCTACAATTTGATTTTTGATTCAATTTAGTCCTCTTAGTATAGACTTTTGTTTCAAAACAGTCCCCATGTCATGTATGTAATTGGGGACCAATTTGGCACATAATAGATACTAAGGGGGCTAAATTGGAACAAAAATCAAATTAGGAACCAATTGACACAAAATATATTAAGGGGTCATTTTGTAACATTCTCCAATTATGAGCATATGCAAATTCAGTTCATGACACTTTATGATGAACTAGTATTCTTAATGAAATGATGCAATTAAATCCAAAAGGATACATCGTATCCGTTATCTATTGAAGCCAAAGCTACGAAATCCTTCAGCATCAACCAACAGCGGCCATCTCAGAAAAACACACTGATATTGATTTTGAACCTTTCTTTGACTGTATAGCAAGTATAATAAGGTCCTGTCCTCTCTATGGTGCAAAATCACTTCTAAATAATTATTTCAATCACTAGTCAATCTCATCAATAATTTTTACAAGACTCACAACTATGAACCTACCAGAAAATCGTATAGCTATGTATTCTCCTGTTGCACTAAGTTGATATATGACATTATTTGACACTAAGCATACAAATTCAGAAACAAACAATTTGATTGGTCCATAATGCCGTAGAGTTTCATACATCGGTTAATGATGGCAAATAAGAAAGAAACTATTGGAAAAACATTATTTCAAGGAAATCTTAAACCTGATCCCAAGCTATCATTTTCAAGTCGATATAAATTTTCATCCAATTGTAACTCAAATGCTAATGTAATGAAAAACAAATCTATCCAATTCAAAAGGGCATGAAAGAAATAGATTAAGATCTTACCACGCCGCATTTTCACTACACCTCTGAAGACCTCAATGTTGTTGTAGCATATTGCTAATGTTCCAATAGCCATGATCTAATCAAAGTAGCATGTGCCACATTAGGTGCAAACTTTTGGGGAAAAAACATATGATAGACATAAGCAGCATGGTTATAAGCATTTTCAAACTACACATCACTTTTGATAGCGATACTGAAAAAGGGAACAATCAATCACACACCACTTTTGATAGTGATACTTAGAGAAGACACATGTATTTGACACTAAATTTCCGCGCTTGAGGACAGAGCCTTGGAATTCAAAGCGCTCAGGTATTAGCATTCTTGAATTACAAAGCTACATCCTCAAGAGTCGAGATGAAAGAAGAGAAAATTACATCATTTTAAGAGCTATGAGAATAAATTGGAATGATTTTCTACCTGAGGGATAGCACAAAACCGGAAAATAGAAATATCTTTCAAATCAGACATGTATTTCAAACAATCTTCAGCATGCATCAAAGCATTGGTAACCATGTCATTCAAGCATTCCACTGCCTTGTCCGAGTTTTCTTCATATTTCAAGTCCTGAGATGCATATCATCAAAGAGAAGAAAAATCAGAAAAGACGAGCTGAATTATAAAAGGCAACATTCAGCTAATGCCGTGCATGGTTCAACCCTTGCAACTGCTCATGCATACATGCATGCATGGATATTGTGTTTTTTATAGTCAACCCCAACTTTGAAGGTCAAAGCATAACTGGTTTGGCAATGTGGTTAGGCGAAATGAGCAAAAAAGAAAAGAAAAGAAAAGTGAGAGCAAAATAGACGAGCATGTAAAGGTGACGCACCTCAAGTTTGTTGACATATTTACTCCAAATCTCGCGAGGCCAAAACATTCGTGACTTTGGTATCTCGTTGATATCCTCCAAATAATCTCGAATGATATTTGTTTTCTATGATTCATCAGATTCACAGAATACTTTTAGAATCAAACTTATAAACCTTAGTTTAGTATAGAAGAAAAACATAAATGTCGCTTTAGATTTGAAAGCCATACCTGAAGAAATAATCCCATAGAATTGGAAAGATAGTCGGAGGCGAGATTTTCCTTCCCTGAGGCATGGAAAAGCTTGGAGAGACCTAATCCAACAAGCCCAGCTACATAGTGGCAGTATTCATCATAGTCATCAATTGTTTCTACCTGCAAAATAGTCACATAATTAGTGGCATCATGTGAACTAATAGCGAATCCTTAAACATTATATCATATCAGCCTCACAAACGTAGTTAGTGAAAACCATTGACATAAAAGCCTCAATGTTCGTGATTATATGGTTTTTTTCTCATCTCCAAATGAAGACAAATCTTAGATAATTGTTCTATCTGACCCGTTAGAAAGTTTTGGATAATAAGAAGATTCTAGGAACCATTAAAACTAAATGGAATATATATACAATACCAAGCCTTGTTCGTTTTTGCATGGACACATACCTCCTTGCAGATGAACTTTGCCATTCCTGCACCCATTCTCATAGTAATATCCTCGATGGCCTCCTGATAACTACAAAATAAGATAAAATAAAATAATGAGATGAAAATTTTAAAAAATGCGTAAACTGAAGTCCATAATGTGAAAATGTGTACAGCTATTGAGTCGGTAACAGTTACTCATCAAAATACAGATAAAAGGCACAGGTCATGCCAAGGGATCAAACCAGCGCAAGAAAGTAAGACATAATTCAATATAAAAAAATTCCCAGTCTCTGCTGCCTTTTTCCATCATAGTCACCGTTTCATACAATGGTCAAATTAGTACAGTTTACAAGAATTCATTAAGTGTATTGAGGAAAGGATGAAAAATTCAATTATCAGCTTCGTGAGAAGCTATTTGTTAGGCATTCAGAGCCCTTCTCAGTGTACCATCACTGTCATGTTGAGGCTCCCAATGAATACAGAATACAAGAGAGATGCCAGGGCAATTAAGAGGAACATCTAATTACCCACATGACCAAATACTCCCTAATTTGGTCAAGAATGAAAAGTCTGAAATGGGGATGAGACTCAAGAATGAGAATAGGAATGTGATTCCCATTTCAAAGTTATTTTCTTGAGAAAAAAAGTCATAATACAAACATGAACAAAAATGGGAATGTGATTCCCATTCCTGAACAAAAATTCTAATCCAAACACCGTCTAAGTTAATAACCATCAATCATTTATATTAGAAAAGTTGCCAAAATAATAACTAACCCTTTTCCAAGCTCCAGAAAAGCAGTTGAAACGTTATGAATTTGGTCCATGAGGACTTTGTACTCTTTTGTGCCACCTAGTCAAGTAAGAACAAACAAAAATTAGAAAACCAATGATTCTTTGTACTACACTATCACACAACAAAAGTGCAATAAAATCATTGTTCAGATAACAGAAATTCAGGGGGGTCTCTGTCCAGGAAAAAAAAATGTTAAGGGCTCAAGCCCTATGTAAGAAGCCAGGAGCACTGAAGTGGAAAGGCTAGATATACACATAACGATAGCTCGGGTGAAACTGGAAATGAAAGATCTAATTTGAGTGGAATCATAAATTGGTCGATTATACTGCTTGAACCCCAAGTTTAAGCAGATACACAAAAATACACACATGAGTAATAGCAGCGCTAGTGTGATCTGCATTCGGCGATGCCATTATAGGAGTGTGTGTGTGTCTGTGATAAAATACCTAAGTATTCACTACACAGGCTTAGAAACCACCCACTCAATAATGTTGAATAATTTATGAGCACTGGCCCAGTTAAGATTTTATTGTTTCAACTGTTTTAAGAAAGTAATTTCATGGGTGATGGAATGGAACTGAAAAAGAAAAGAGCTATACAGATTGTAGTAACTGAAAAATGACGCTGTCAAACGGGGTGCAAAAGATTGATCGGCCAGAGCTTGCTATAAAGATTGATGCCATTACAATCCAACTATGAGAACTCTATTAAAATAAATAAATAATTCCATTGCAACAGAAAGATAAAAATTGTGACAAGATCTTAGAGCCTCACATGCAAAGTGCCAGTCACGATTGTATATGTGCCGATGAAATTCGATCAGGATAGGCACTTTGATCTCATTGGGTATGCTAGTGTCGTCCTCTGCGAAGATACCATATAAAAGAATGAGAGTGCATCAAGTAAATGATAAAATATAACTGAAGATAGGAGATAAAGGAAAAAAGAAGCAAGATTACACTACTGGATTGTGTTCATACTATATATATAATAGTAATCTGTATACATGAGGAACTTAATGCCAAATTAAAAAAAAATTGCCTGAATACCAGTAGAATAATCTGAATTTTGAACAATGAAGCCTTACAAGTATTAACTTCTAACTTGATAAGAAAACATAATTAAATTCAAAATTTGCATAAATATCAGAATAATCCTTACACATGCACGTGCACACACAACGCAAGCAACAAATGATATCAATACCTTAATTTTCACGGTTCTTTTATGATTCTATCTTGATTAAGCTTGATTTCTCTCTTCGAGGAAAAGGTCCATTTATATACCATAAATGCACTGTATTGGACCATTGGCTACACTATAGCGGTAAAGGTGTGATTCATCATTCATTCTCTTAATCCCCTTAAAACCAAAGACCTTAGGTAGGATACGTATCATGTTTAGATCAAAAACTTTACTTATCAAATGGATCCACAACAAATGAAACAGAGACCTCAATAGGCATATTATTCATAATAAGCACAAAATAGAAAGAAAGAAAAAACAAGATGTTAAAAACCATGAGAAGTTAAGAACTAACCAACAGTGTCAAGGGCTCGAAGAACCAGATAAAATATGCATACCTGCAAAACCACAGAAGACATTGCAGAGAAATTAGGAATCATAGGTAGTAGCTACATAAGAGATAAGCAACTATAGACATGAAACATTCTGTGTCTCCATTGTGAGTTTTGGGGAGGATCATTCACAACCCACATAGATTAACATCTTAAAGATTCAAAAATTTCAACCACCCACCAAACCTTTGAACTAAAAAATACTGCCCAAACTGAGAAACAGTCTCTCCGTAATGGCTTTTGTGGAGAATCGTTCACAACCCACTAAGATGATCACCATAAAGATTCAATTTTTTTAGAGACCAACCAACCCACTGAGATGAACATCTTAAAGATTCAAAATTCTCACCCACCCACCAATCCTCTGAACTAAAAACAGAACAAAAATAAATAAACATACCTAACTGGAAACACAGTGTTTCAATTTTGGGCACATCCAACATAAATTATCACCAAAAAGATTCCAGATTTTCAGAAACCTACCCATCCTCTGAACTAAAAATAACAGTCCAAACTGAGAAACAGTCTCTCCATCATGGGTTTTGTGAAGGATCATTCACAGCCCTCATAGATTAACATCTTAAAGATTCAAAATTCTCACTCACCCACCAATCCTCTGAACTAAAAACAAAAATAAATAAACAAACCTAACTGAGAAACACTTAGTGTCTCCATCAAATTATCAGGCACCAACCAATACTCAGAACTACAAATCACAATCCAAACTGACAAACAGTGCCTCCATTATGTGTTTTGCGGAGGTTGGAGGTTCATTCACAACCCACATACAAAATTCAAAATTCTCACTCACCCACCAATAAACCAAAAAAGAGAGAGACCAATCTGAGAAACATACAGTATCTCCATTGTGGGTATTGTGGAATTCACAACCCACCCAAATTAACCAATCCTCTGAACTAAAAACAACATTCCAAACATAGTAACAGTGTCTCCGTTACAGATTTCGCAGAGAACCATTCACAACACACACAAATTATCTTCATAAAAATTATAAAAACTCTCACCGACCCACCAATCCTCGGAGCTAAAACAAAAACAATCAAAGCTAACCGAGACTCACAGCGTTTCGAAGCTCAGTGCCGAGCTGCTGAATCACGAGTCCGAAGCTGCGAGAGACCTTGTGGAGCATAGTGTAGCAAAAAGCCCAGTGCGGCTCCGGAGGGATCTGCTTCTCGGCATGCCTCACTGCCATTTTCAGCTTCAACAGCGGGTAAAAATCATCTGGGTTCTTCAGGATCGCTCCCAAGCTGCCCATCTTCGACCCCAAAACAGATCTGGACCAAATCTGGAGGCTCAGTGACAAGTGGTGGGTTGTGACGGAGATGGTTCTTGGTTTTGTTCTATTGCAGCGTCTGTGTCGTTGGCGTGAAGATTTATAATCAAATCAACGCACCAAAAAGATTGAATCAAATTGACGAAAATAGAGAATATTTAATGAACTTATATATGAAAAAGGTTGGTTGAGATGCAATTTGGATAAAGCGGCGTTTTTTGGGTCCGGACCTGATTTGTTTGACCAAAAAACTTGGTTTTGCAATTTATAAAATTGATTTTGAGGGAAGTTGAAATCACAATAATTAGTCAAATACTAATCAATTATATATATATATATATATATGTGTGAGAAAATTTAAACTGAACTTTTTTATTATAGTAAATCTACCTAATTGGTTTTATGGTTCTATGGTTTTCGCCATCTTAGATTTAATGTTTTTCCTAGTTTGCTTTAATTGGTTTGTTTCTTTTCTATTTCTTAAGTTCTGTAAGTCTTTTTGGCATCTTTTGGATTAATGAGAAGTACTAGCATTTACCCTTGAAAAAAAAAATCTACCTAATTTGTTACAAATAAATCGGTCACTTGAGACAAACAATGCCAGACAGGTTGATACAAACAAAAAACGCCCAAAACAAAACAACGAATTGGAATAACGAAAGACTTAAACGCTATGACATCCTAACTTCTTTGGGAGCAAAATTACAATGCATGTGGTTGAGCCTCTTGATCATCTGAATACCTCAACCCTTCAATAATGTGAAATGCATTGGGTATGGATCATCTTTCCGAACAACGTAACTAAGAAATTCACTGTAGCAATGCTATCTCGTTGCAACGAATTACACCAGGCGTTACGTCGGATGACTAGTATGAATAACAAAAACGTTGAACCTCGCCATGCCCTACGCTCGCATGCTCGCTAAATCGGATGATCTAGCTAAATGAACAAGCTGGATCACACTATCTAGTCCAAGTTTAACAATGTTATTATTCCTAACTAACCTACACAACACTGTTAAAGATTCAACATAAGTATTCTAATATAATAGAATAAACATTTTAAAATAACAAAAGTTTCACATATACACTTTGCTTTGGCCTGCTGAAACATGTGTCAATATCTTATTATCAGAGCGAATTAGTCTTATTTTACTTATAGAAAAATTATGCTACAAAAAGACATATACACGTTATTAACATGATAGGAACATAAATGATCATCAGATGAAAAGGAATTATATACAAATGACTAATGATTTTCAGCATAAATTGTTTAGACATATTCTGTAAAATGTTTATTTAACTATCATTATTCTAAACGGTAACAAAATGTTTACTTGCTCAGCTCGTGAAATTTCATAGAAATGTAACAACATCTAAACTGTATCAATTATCAATTGAGTTCGCACCTGCAAATTCAATGAGACGTGTATATATAAGGGTTGAAACGTAAGGTGACATTTTCTTATTGATTGAGTCTTAACTCATAACTCTTTGACTGATATTTTCTTCTCATTTAATAAATATATAAAAAGTTTCATCTTCACATTTAGTTTTGATTCCTCAATATTTGTGGTTGCTCTTTGGACATATACACAACCACTCAATCTTCATCTGTTTACTTGGTCATGTGAAGCATGTTCCTGTCCAAAAGAATAAAACACATGGTTACATTACATGTGTGGCTCACTATTTTTGGACCATTTGAACTCAGCATGTGTTTTATGAAACTTTTTTTGATCATTCAAACAAACAAAAGAGAAAAAAAAAAAACGTTTTGATTTGGTATTCAAGATAGGTATGATTTAAAGTTGGATTAAGGATCTGAAAATGAACAACTTGCTTGTTCTTCAATATTCCAATCATGTAAGGTATGTGTAACATGTATCTTGGAGTTGGTAAAAAATAGTGGCTTTCTGTTTATTGTATGACTTTGATTTGAAAATTTAAAAAGAAATTGAGAACAAACATGTAATTCCACCAGTTTATAACTATTCTCAGCTGACTTCTAAGAGGCACATTTTACCCGGCCAGGAGTGTAAACATTGAAAATAAGTCCAAAATACGAAATCTTAGGTTCACGAACTGTTCACAGATACAAAAAAATTTAACCTTAAAATTGTCGTTCATAAAAAGAAGGTGAAATTTTCAACTAACCTGGATTTTCTGCAGATTTTCTGAATTGCTTCGATCCTGCTCAACGTTTCTGTGGCATTAGGATCGTCTTCGGGAACCTATAATGGCAGAATTACAAAATATCATATGATTGAAGATCATCATTAGTAGAATCCCAAATATTATCTTGATATACAACTTTCTCGAGTTATAGATAACTATTGCAATTTTGAACTTCACTAATTAACATGTGTTTTTTTCTTGTAGAAATTTCTAGAACTATTTAAAATGCATAGAAATTAGAAAACAAAAAGTATAGAGATTTGTAAAGTATAAATAAATGTACTTGTAAGTATTTGAGATACCGTGGAAAACAAATAACGCATTCTCAAATCTATTGCTTCTATCTCAACTACAACTTATGTCCTCTTGCTATTCATAAGGAGACCTGAGTTTTTATATGCTGATTGTTGCATATGAATAACATACTTAACATGCTTTTTTAGTGCAAATACAATACTAAATACGAGTTTTAATGAATTAAGGTACACAAAAGAAAATAAAAATAAGAACGCGAAAATCCATACCTTGGACTTCAAGAGACTGGTGTAATTGAAAAAACCACTGTATACAGCAGACATTGATTTTGTTTGGTTATATATTCTCAGATTAACACCTGATAGAGAACACACATTAATATGTAACTAGATAACCCTTTAAGAAAAGGAGATGGAAAAATAAGTGTACAGAGATACGAGAATAGTGAAATTAGTATAGACTGCTTATGAAATTTTTTAGAAGATGATTACATTGTGAGATAAAGAAATGTCTAGACGATTTCAGTGTCAGTCTCTCCATGATTTTATTGTTTTAATTCATAACTTTGTGCACCTCGGCGCTCACTTGTCACAAATCATATGTTTTGAGAAGAAAACAAAAACATGATAAATGAGCATTTTCTTCCTATAATGTATCGGATATTGAATCTAGGCAGTAACAATAACAAGAAAAAATAAACGGAAAAAAAAATAAAGTCACATACTTAGGTTTAGGCTAGAGTTGACAATTTGGACCCGAAATCTAACATACATTTTTGTCTGCAGGTTCAAGTCACATAAATTAACCCTGAATGTCTGATTGACTTACAAGTTGGGTTTATCATTGAAGTTTGAGGATTGAGCCGGGCAAACCCGCACCTCTTGTGGGTTGGGTCTTTCCAGAAATCTGTCACGACCCAAAACCCGAATAGTTAGCTCTAGAATGGGCCTTAATACAATTTTCTCTTTCCAGGGGCGCTGCACCCTTAGACTCCCACTAACGTCGTGGTCAATAACCCATCAGGAGAAACCATCAGACTCCACATACTCAACATCAAAGTATGTTCATATAATACCAAGACCGATGTTAGCAATACTTATTCTTGCAAATTGAGTGTCGATATCAATCTAGCAACAATAGTAGAAATGAAATGACGAACAAAGAGTAATAATCTTACTAGACTGTAATTTCACTCCACCTCTGTAAACTTCAATATTGTTGTAGCATAAAGCTAGCACTCTAATTGCAGTAACCTAGTGAAAACCCAAATATCAGAATATATAGATGAGAAGCTCTATAGGAATCGTCATATGAAGTTTTAGCACTTAAACCGAAATGTTGCATACTTCACCGATTGCAAAAAGTAGAAACAAAGATGGATCTTGCACAATTGACATGTATTCCAAGCAATCTTCCACATGTATTAGAGCACTGGTGACCATGTCATTTAAGCATTGCAGAGCCTTGACCGAGTTTTCCTCGTGTTTCAAGTCCTATCGTATGTGTTAAGGAATTACCCGAGAACCTCATGAGTGTAATAAAGATTATAAGGCTAGAAAGAATTGAAGGTGAAGAGAGGTGAACCTCTAAATTGGTAACATATTTACTCCATATTTGGCGTGGCCATAACATGCGTGGCTTAGGCGTGCTGTTTATGTCCTCCAAGTAGTCATATATAGCATCTACTTTCTGCAAGTTCGTGGAAGTGGAGAAGAATATTGTAGCTATAAGTATAGTTCCTAGCTATGAGTTGCAATTTGGACATGATACGGGACTCGATGGGCACAGACACGACACAAATTTAAGCGAGTTTGGAATAAGCTTTATCGTGTTTGAGTCAAATACGTTTGACCCACATAACCCGTTTAATTAAACTGGTTGTGCAACTCATTTAAGGATACAATGGTAATTTGATAAACATTTCGTGTCGATAACGACCCACATAAAATTAAATGGACCAGTCAAATATATCAGGTCAATCCGAATTTAAGGAAACATGTTGGGTCGTGTTATTTTGAGCGTGCTGTATCGCATTAACCCAATCATAAATGGATTGTGTAACTTGTGTTCATGTTCGTGCAACTCAACCAGTTTACTAATCGGGACGTGTTTTGATTAACCATCTAATTAACAAAATAGTTAACTTTCAATACGACCCATAAACACAAATTTCAACCCCTGATAAGTCCCGATAAAAGCTGAGACTAAAGCTAAATATACTAGTTGCTAGGTGTGTGCGCACATGTTTGTGTGTTTTAAGAGCGGTACCTGATTAAAAACACCTATGGCGTTGATGAGATTGTCGGGGGCTAAATCGTCCAATCCAGCTAAATATGCAAGCTTGGAGAAGCCAGAAAGTGGAAGTACTGCTACATGATGGGCATAGTCGTTAAAGTCATCAACTGTTTCTATCTGCAAAACAAAGAGAAGATTCTTTGATCATCACATTTGATATAAGCTACCTCCAACCGAACATTTTACATTAGAGTTGACAATTCGAGTTTCGGGATTAAAAGAACTAATCCGAACCCGATTCGCAAGGGGTGCGGATTTGACCGACATTACCAACCTCCTTGGCCATAAATTTTGCCATCCCTTCACCCACTTCCTTGGCCACTTCCACAATAACTTCTTGGTGGCTGCAAATATGGTTAATTTGTACTATAAGTTATAAACTTAAAGACAATATCCTAATATAGTTCTTTAACTAGTATACTACAATTAGTCTATTCATCGGAGTTGCCATTATGCAGAGAAAATCCGCAAACAACAAAATCTCGTCTGAGCAGGATGAGAATAAAAATTAAATTGATTATCATTCTGAACATGATAATACACACGTGAATTCAACAAATCTTAAATTCCCAATTGAAAGAGTAGATGGAATGTATAGAAAATGTAATGAATATCTAAATTTATTTTGAATTATAGATAAACAGAGATTTTTGCACCCCCGCCCTGCCCGTGACCATCCCTAAGCATATCACTCACTAGTTGTGATGATAATTTTAGTATTATCAATGTTGTTAGGTAATAATGATATTTACAATGTGATTTACTAATCATATTCTCATTTTTCACAAAAAACTATTACAGTACGAGAAAATGTTAGGCGAATAATTAACCTCTTATCGAGATCCTGAAACGCAGTCCGAACATGATGAAACTGACTCGTAAGATCTTCAAGGACAGTTGTCCCACCTTTAAACAAAACATCAACTACGATAAGGAATTTGACTTTCAAAGATAAGAAATCTATAGGATAAAAACCTAAAGTAAAAAATTATAGAATATGCACATGGAAAATTCCAGTCGGGATCATGTATTTGACAATGAAAATCTCTCAAAAAAGGCATCTTTGTAGTTTCAGGTATCCCTGTGTCATCCTCTGCAATGAAGCAAAATATAAGATTTACATAAAGAGTTGCATATCAACTTAACAAAACTTGAAATGAGATTGAGAATTATGCCATTGTACCATTCACATAAGCAAAAATCAATTTAAAACGAAAGTTAAATTAGCATGAAATATAGACTTGACAAGAACAAACCAAAATTGTCAAGGGTTTGTAGAACCAAGATGAGAACAGTAACCTGAAAAAAAGAAGATAAAAGGGCCACAACTAAAAGTTAGAACCCAAGTGTTATTAACTAATTTTTAGATAAAACATTACAACTATTAATTGGTAGAATAGAATCCATGGATCTTACCGGTTGGCGTATCTGAGTAGGAAGAAGATTGATTGTGGATGGTGGAACACTGTTCCGAGATGCAAGTTTGTTCAACAAGCCGTAACATACATCCCAGTGCTTCTGTGGAGCCATGTGCTCCTCCACAGTCTTCACTGCCATTATCTTCTTTTGCAAACCTGCACTGTGTTTATCTCCAGCTTTCTTCAAAATTGAACCATAACTTCTCCTTTTCATCTCTATGAAAGGACAACAAAAATAATTCAGAACAAGCAAGTTAGATGTTAGATGCATTTTAAATTTTATCTCGGAAGTATTCTGTTTGGCTAGAGTTGAAAAATTGGATTTTAGGTCGGGTTTTGGGGTTCGGGTTGGGGAGGGCTAAACAAAAACTGGCCCGACCCAAAAATTAATTACGAGCCAGAGCTCGTAGTTTGTGTTAAACATGTAGTGTTCGTGTTCAGCTGTTCAACAAGGTTACTAAACATGTCATGTTCGTATTGGACCGTGTAGCACTCGGTCAATCTTCAGCACGACAAACACGAACGAATTGCCAGCTCTAATTGTGACTCTTTTATGTGATCCGAACCCACAAAATGGGGGTCGGAATTCGTGTGCACTGTGTCTCTAGTTGGGGCTAAAGTTCACGTTGAAAAAGCCTAAACCAAACCTGATCCACAAGATGTGCGGGTTTCGGATTTTACATAGAAAATGTGCAGTTGAGTGTGAGTTGCCTGATCCAACCCGCATATACACATGGCAAAACTGGCTAGACCCAAAACTTTTATGTTACCCAACCCCGCAAAATGTGGGCCGGGTTTCAAAATCCCGAAAGTTGGAGTCTAAATTGTCAGCTCTAGTTAGACCTATCAGATTATCATTTCCAAATATCCAAAACACATAAATTTCAAATAAATTTAATTCTTTCTCATGCATAACAGAATTGTTGTGCCATGCATGTACCTGCAAAAAGGGGAAATCTTCTGCTTCTGCTATGAACCATATGCTTCTCCGGATTGTTGATCACCATCTTCATGTTGGGCACTCGGTAAAAATCTCCATGTCTAGCCAGCTGATTCAAATTCAATAAACCATTCAGAGGCAAGCTTCCCATTGTTACACCTTTGCTTAATTTCAAAACAATATGATTTAAATAATAAAAATGAAAATAAACTGAGATATTTATCAGCAAAGCTTCTTTGTTTGTTTTGCTGATATTGCAACAAATTAGAGTCTATATCTGCAGAAGGTTCCATAGCAACACCAGAAAGAACTCACAAGAAGACAAAGAGGTGTCTACTTGTTGCTTTGACTAGCCTCAATGATCCATTCTTTACACTATTTCTTCATAGATTAGCCAATAGATGGGCTTTAGGACCAACCTTTATATTAACAAGCTTACAAAAATTGTCCTTTAGCTCTTTATATGACAAAAAACTTTATATATAAAATCTCTCAATGCAAGATTCAATTACATAAATTAGGCAATATAAATTATATTCAGTTGACTACATAGATTTGGTTAGACCGTTTTATTGGAGTTGCCAATTTCGATCCAAAACTAACTTTAAACCGATCTAATATGATCCGACCAATTTTTAGGTCGGATTGAATTGAATTGGGTGAAACACACACAAATTTGCACATTTTACACTAAAATCCGTTCCAAATGGATTCAAACCACTTTCGGTTTGATTTAGTCTTGTCAATCCGAACCTGAACAAATTCGATATGATTTGCCGCCTCTTTATGTAAAGATGATATGTGTCAATCTATGAAACACAAATTCATTTTATCAGCTCCAACTTCATAGGAACCAAACACTCGTTCCCAAAAGCAAATACTAACAAGTAAATACATAACTGGTAAAAAAAAAAAAAATAAAAAAAATAAAAATACATAACTGGTGATGTGCTGTGCTCTTCAAGATTCAGAGTTGATTTACTAGAAAAAGGACAATGATGATTTCAAATCAAATGAGTTAGGCTCAGTACTGACAATGAATGAAAAAGGTTGCTTATTCGGTTTCGAGACATATTTTCTTCGTTCCCAGAAGGAGAAATCTAATATGTGAAGCTCAGACAA
>JAYMTF010002753.1:0-17161 GCA_036897485.1 Pelargonium nanum | reverse complement strand
CTTCAAGTGCAATCGTTGTCAGTTGTTCGTGCTATTCAGACCGGAGGGGAGAGATTTTCCAGTGCCTTTGGTTTGATTCATTATGACATCATGTCTCATTTAGCTATTTTAATCATGTTCGGTTTAATTGTTTTAGATTTGAGGTAATTAGGGCTATTTACTTATTAGCTAGATCATCCGTTAGTATGTTTTGGATTGGTGATGAGGTCGGGGTTTCATGTCCGTCTCTTCGCTAGAGTTTGTATTGGTCATTATTTGATTTAAAATAAACTTTTTGAGTTCCTTCAAAAAAAATATTTATGATGTAGTAAATAAAAATGATGACATCACAAATGATCCGACCGATTGACCTAGTTAATGCAGTGATCTGATGGGTCGGCCGATTCGACCGCAGAATAATTTTAAAACATTGCTTTCTCCTGTAGGCCTCTTAGACGAGTCTCTTACTATGGGGAGAGAATTGTCTTTCCCTCACCGTCTCGAATTTCTTCAAATCGCTTTGGCTATCAATAATGAGTGTCGACGTGGCGCTCGGGCGCCGTGTTTCACTATGAAATTCCCCATATAAATTTCCAATTTTTATTATATTAATTGTTACATTTGTGTAGTGAATTTATACTACTATTTGATAAAATAAAGTGTAAGATTCTTTGTTCTCTCTCTCAGAAAAAAAAAAAAAAAAGAAGAGTAAGATTCTTTGTAATTACTCAGCTAATTAGTTAGTTGTACACACGAGCACTGCTGCTTCAGAATGAAGCAGCCAATGAATGGTACAATTATTGTCATTAATAGAGATTATTTAGTATCTATTATTATATGTCTTAAACATAGAGAATATTTTTGCAGAGTCATATTTTAATAAAATGAAATTAAAAAAAAAATACTCCTACTTTAATTCCCACCCAAATATCAATATTCATACACATCACTATCATCAGCCAACCTGCTTTTTTTTCTTCATTCTCTCTCTCTCTGTCCCACTATCGACCCATTTTCTTCTCCAAAGCACATTACTTTTCTTCAAATCCAAAGCAGTAACCATCACCACCACCGTTTTCGCTAGGGTTTTTAACACATCCCCATTTCCTTTCTCTCACCAACCCTAAGAAAAAGGTATGCTTCTCTTGTTCTGCAACTCATTTTTCTATGCTTAATCGCACATTCTCTTTCTTTGGTTTTGCCCAGATGGTTGCATTCGATTATTCCTATGTTGCCTTGTTTCTGTTTTTGTCTATTGTAAAGCTTCGTTTTTTTGGTGATTTCCTGCTCTGGGTTGTTTTCTGTTTTTGTTAATTTCCACTGGGTAGGTGTAGCTTTTCTGGGTATTCGTTTCTTATAGGTTGAGTCTGAGGTTTAGTTTTTAGCTCAATGGTGTGGTGCATTTGATCATTTTGTTGATGTTATCTTCTCTAGTTTCAATGTCTTATAAACCTTGAACATGAATCCATCCAAAAGGATGCTAATCTCTCTGTGGGATTTGCAAGAGCCATTGAGATGCCAAAATCTGACCTTTTAAATTATGGGTTTAGCTTCAGACTATGCTTGGTCATAGGTCTATAGCCTGCGTTCCCTTAACTATTTAAATACCTGTAAACCGCACACTTCAGCAGACTTTCTATTTTCTTTTTCTGTGAGGAAGATTATGTACAGTCTCAGAGGTTGATTTGAGTTCAACAATCTGTTGCCAATATCTAGATCCTGTAATGTTTAGGTGAATTTAGTAAATGTTTAATTTTCTTGTTTTGGTTTTGGTTTTAGATAAGTATAGTTATGATATTCAAAGAATCTGTCTACGTGAGAGCCTGAGGTTGGTAAATGGTATTCATTACAAAATAAATATCCCATTGTTTATTTAAAGCAGGTCAAGATATTGATAATCTTATTCTTATGGAGTATTCAATGTTTAAAACATTTGAAATTTAATCTCAATTAAAGTCAATACAGAAATCATATAAAGTAAAAAGAGAAAAAGGTTAAGAAGACTCCAAATAGTATTGAATACCAAATTCTGTTTAATTGGATTCCAAATTAGGTAGATGAGTAAAATATTAATTTTTCTTAGTGATTTCTAGAGTTACTATTTACTTTTGTGTTGGCTATCATTTCACTCTACAATAATATGGAAAGAGAAAATATTTGAACTGCAGTTGAAGTCAAAACATATTGCATGGTGGTATTGAAAGAGTTCGGAACTCGCCTTACTAATTGTTTCTGTTCCTGAGATATGAAATGTAGTATTGAGCTGTCAACTCGCAGAGATTACCTGGATGCTAGTTCATTTGACTTCACAGGCTTAATACTCTGGCTGTATCTGCCGCTGAAGGTTTAGGAAGGAACAAGCTTTCTAATACCCTATCTTAGGAGAAACAGATTGTAGACCTCTAAACTCAGAACCCACCTCCCTCCCACAAAGTCACCCTGCAGCTTGTAAGCAATAAGTTTGAATGCCTCAATGTTGATGTTAACATTTTGTGTAGTCTGGATTTAGATCCTGAGTAATTTCAATTAGTTTGATGGTTACGGGGTAATTGGATTTCCATCATATCCAGTATGCACTTCTTACTGTGGATTTTCATCTCAATGGAAGCTTGGGAAGGATCCATAGTATATATATCAGGCAGAAGGCTAATATATTGTGAACCCTACATTTAGAGGATATATAATTGTATAAAGAAAATGCTATATCATACTCGTAAGATTTATTGGATAACAGCCACAAATATCTTATATTCTGTGTTGGAAAGATAGATCTCAACCTACACACTCACTACTAGATGCACTACCTTCCTAGGAAACTATAGCTTCGTAATGTACTTTTGTTTTTCATCTTTATTAACCTGCTCTTAATTCTGTAAGTAGTTTATTGTATCTAATTCAACTCAAAATCTTAGTAAATAGATGCCAAGTTGTTTGTGATTTTACTTAATCTCCTAAAAAAATTCTTTCCAAACTGGTATCTGGAAGAATGCATTAACCTGGTAAGCAATCCTGCTTATGTTATTTATTCCACAAGTTGATCTCCTGCCTATCTATTTGTTTTACCAGCATTTCTTAAGTTGAGAATGTGAGAATCATATCTTTTGCTCTTGGTCATATTTAAATCATACTCTAATATTCTTGTGCTACACACACACACACACACACACACACATTGCTTCATATATTGTCGCTTCATTTGAGGCCAGAGGGCTTTCATCATTTGTCATGTTTCTTTTTACTGCAATTTTGCCTCTTAATTTTTTGAAATTGTTTGTTTCAGTTTTGTTCTCTTTTTTTTCATTGTCTCAAATTCTATTAAGCATTGTTCTTTGGTCATCATTTCCAAATTCATCAGGTGAACCACTGTGTTAATATCAAATAATGTGCCATGGAGACGGGCATACCATGGTGCGGGGACCCAAAAATTGAAAATTTGAAAGTACAGTATCTGATAACGAAGTTGTAAAACCACCTCTACAGTCTAAGTAAGAGCTCTTGCAAGGTGGGAGTCTGATATCTCTCTTATTTGATCAATTGAGCTTGGGAGCCATTGCTTTTAAATGTTCCTGGGGTTGATTTTTGGTAAAGTTGGCTGGTGTGCTCCAAATTATTGATGCTATTCCGTTCTATTTGTTTCTTGAGTTTGTACATGTGAAGGTTTGTCATTCCATTAGAGGTTTTCACTAGGCTCCAACACATCTATATTGTAGTGAATATAAAATAGCTAACACGGGTGCACTCTGTTGTGTGGCCGCTGGGCCACATGAAGCTAAATCACCTTCAGGTGGAAGAGAGTATTCCATTGATAATGAAGAACCACATTGGCGGATGAATTCTAGTTTTTCACCTCCTCCATCAAGAATGTGGGACTGTAGGTTACAATCAGATGGGGTAAGGCAGGGTTCTAATGGAGCTCCTCCACATGGTTCATCATCATCATCCTCGGTTAGTAAAAGAAGCAGAAGTAGGAGGGGAAGTGATCGATATGCCAGCCACCACCACTCTGTGTCTGACGGTGTGCTATCGTATTCTGATAGCCCACCACATAACTTCCAGGTACCCCGGTGGACATCTCCAGTACAAAAATTGAACTTTGACGAGTTTGCTACCTCATCTATGGGAGGTAATCATTTGTTTGTTATTATTAATGTTAATTTTTTTAAGTTTGAAAGTTGAGAATCTAAACATATTGTCTATCTCTCTTTCTTTTCTTTTTTCCTGATTTAGTGGATATTCAAAGAATTGTCTCTGTTGCAACTTGTTTGTAATTATGTTGACTTTCCCAAGGTATGATTTATATTTCAAAAAACAAAAAAAAAGTCAGCTGGCAAGAGATGGCATTAATAATGATTCTTGTTGTTGTTTTGTTGTTTTTGAAAGGGCTATTAGTGAACTTTATATTTTACAGTAGAACACCCCATATTGGAAGTATGACATGTATACTAGGTTTATTATAATCCTACTATATAATCTATGTTTGGTTTGTCTTCACATGGGAAATGAGTTGCTTCTTCTTTCTGTGAATTACTGAAGATTCATACGAGTGATATGCCAGCCCTTACAAATTCATGCCCTCGCCCCTCATTAAAATGTAGTTTGTTATTTGTAATATGTCCTAAGATTGGGAACATCCACAAGGTCTGGTCTCACTAGATTAAATTTTGTTAGTGGCCGCTTTGAGGATAGCTGTACCTTTCTTGTCCAAACATCGAACCACCTCCACTTATCTACACAAGATTTACTGTATCATAAAGAAAGATGTGGTGCTCCAAACAGAGCACAAAACATCTTGATATCTGCTATGCATCTGTGCTTGCAGTGATGATATATATTCTCTCTATCTTGAGAAAATTCTACCATAGCTGTCTGTATCGATACCCAAAAGTAATTGGTTATTGTTTTCAAGTGGCATATACTGTTTATCTTTTCTTAGTTTTTAGTGATGAAGCAGAATGCAACCAGATCTGGTTCTACTTCATTGTGATAAAGAAACTCAAAGACATCCATATGGAACTTAGCTCAGCCAAAGGGCAGGTCTTCTGGACTGAACATCCAGGGGAATTAGATATGGATTCTTATAAAATGGAAAATGTATAGAACCATAATTAGATCCTCTAAGTAGATCATATGTCTTATACTTTTTCGGGGGCTGGGTTGCAATTGCTGGGTTCATTGGTTTGCAGAAGTATTACCTTTTACTGGCCCAAAAGTATGGACTTTGCTTATTTTTGTTTGAAAAACTCTCATTATGAACTTTATGAGGCCTAATATTGTGATGCACCTAATAATACTAGAGACTTTTCCCCTGGAAATTAGTATGCCCATAAAGCTGCATTTGATCCTCCTTTTGTAAATTGTTTTTCATTTTTCATTTGGGATGCAGTTTGTAGCTGGCTATTTCTTCCTGTGTAATGCCATGTGTTTTGTTCATCTTCTAGGCCCTTGGAATTGGCTCTATTTTACTCAGATTTTATCACTCTTCACTTATTATTATGCCCTTGTGTAGTTGTGTTTGTTACAGCACCCCCACCATTTCCCCTAGATGTTTAAATGAATAAATGTATTTTGTTTGTACATGTTCTAAACTATTCTTTCTTTGAATTTCCGTTATTAAATTCTTTCTAACATCATTTCATCATTAACCTACTCCTTTTATCAGGGTCAAGATCCGAGACCTGGTTTCCACATTCCACAGAGGTGACCATTTGCTTTTAATTTACAGGTTCTATAAATCTTGTCCAGAAATTGTTTTGTACTGAATACTCTCTATTTTGTGGTGTTATTATTGCAGAGACGATACATGGGTAGAACAACTGCAGTATCCCCCAGTTTTGCATCCCCGTCCTCTTTCTCTGAGTCTGGTCATTGGGAGTCAACCAGGAAGCAACCCTTCTCTTTACCTAGTCGCAATATCTCGGGCCGCCGCTCTTTCATGTCAAAAGCTGTTTACCCACTAGTTTTCCGTAATCCCGTGTCAGAGTATGACACCTTTGCTGATACTGATATCAGCAGTGTTGGTAGGTTGACACCTGGAGAGGATAGGATCTCACCATCTCTTTGGCAAGATAACAGTTCTAGTGTAGAGCGGAAGGTTCACAAAACCCTCTCAGATCTCCACAAGTTTGACAGATCACCAGATCCAAGGGCAAGCTCTCGTAGAGAAGGCTTTAGGTGGAGCAGTGCTAGTAGTTACGATATGGGGGTTGATGGAGAAACCTTTGACATAGAAGAGCCCATAGATGTAGAGAGTCTGAGATCACCTCAAAGACCTGCGGGAGATCAGAAGTGTGGAGTTTGTGGAAAATTATTGTGGCAGAAGTCTCCATGGAGTTCACATCGGATTATGAGAGGCGGTGACATGCCAATAGCTGGGGTATTAGCCTGCAGCCATGTGTTCCATGCGGAATGCTTGGAGCAGATGACTCCAAAGACCCAGATGCACGACCCTCCTTGCCCACTGTGCTTGAAACTGGTGAGAGCGGGGGAAGAATCCCCGTCTATTTCAGAACCCCTCCAAATGGCCCTAAGATCTGCGAGAAGGAGTAGAATGGGTTATACATCTGAGTTACAGGGAAATCACAGTATTGTTGAAACCTCGAGTCATTTCAATGATAGGTTGAGGAGAAGCCTGCCCAGGGCAGTGCCACAATGGACTGGCAGTGGTTCATCAATAAAGAATCATCTGAAGAAGCCGTGGACTTTAAAAGGGAAGGCGAGTAAAGAATTTTTCAGTACGAAGGTTTTCCAGAGGATCGGGTGTTCCAGCAAGGAACCCGTTAGCCAACGCCCCCCATATCTGTAGTTTACTTGTTAGTGTATGTTAGAAGAATCAGTTGATGTATTTAAATTTAGATGTTTGATGAACTTCTTCAAAGATATGTCCATTTTGTATTCAAGTTCTCTCTTTGATGATACAGTCAATGCTTTATACTCTATCCACGATATCATCCGAACATGCCGGAATCAAGAAAATTGATCCCTTTTTCAAATTTGAATCTACTATTTCGGAATCACGCGAAGTATCTCGTGAAACGCAACAGTGAGATACATGTCTTCGATAGGTCCAAGAGTTGACAGAAAACGCTAGAAACAGCCTTCACACAGTCGTACTAGTACTAAGGATGTATCTAATGTTCTTTCTATCAAATTTTCTTGTTCCTTTTAGCTTTTAGAGTGTTGTGTGGTGTCCTAGTGCTGTTCTTGCTATCTTTATGTTTGCTTGTATCAATCTTATGTAAATGGAAATCTGGGTTTTATCAATAAATAAAAATTTGTAGTGGTGGTGCTAATAGTGCATGTCTAATTCAGTGCACCCCACTAGCCTCTAAGGTTACCCCATTTTGCATATGCCTATCTAATCTGCCTAGCTACCTAGATGGAGCTTCAGGCTGGCTTCAACTCATCTCAACTCTTTGACAGACAATAACACAAGGCACATATATGGCATCTTGACCAATATTTGAATCAGGAGGTCATGATCAATCACTAGTTCAATTCATGCACAAATTGATATATAGGCCATAGGACAAGCTTTCTTTTTGTTTTTTCACTTTTCACTCATTGACCTTCCACAGCTGGCCATGTGACCCCCATCTCCACACTGCTGCTTACACTATTCTTAGAGTATTAGATGCAACCATGAGGAAACATAGGCATGTGAGAAGTTTCATTCAAGTACTGAGACCTCAAGTCAAACACTAAAAGTCTAAAACTTTTTTTTTTATCAACAACGGGACATCATACTCGAAGTAACATTGTTTCTCACTCCCCAAAGGGAGCGTCAACCTAAACCCGCCCCTACAAATCTCACCCCATATCGACGAGGAGGCTCGAACTTGAGAGCTCAGAGAGAACCAAAGTGTTTTAACTGATTTTGATTGGTTTGGACACAGAACTCTTATTTAATTGAAGTAAGCTGATAAATTTGCTTACTTGATCACAAGTGTTATAGTGTAGAGTTTTGTAGATATTATTTTACTGTGGTGGATATTAATGCTCATGTGCATGCTTTGATTGTTTAATCTTCTTCCCAACATCACTTTCCTGTATGTATTTTCTTATGGTTGGAGTGCTCATCTTCCCCAATATGACAAGATAAAGTTAAAAAATAGCAGTAAGAGGAAATGAATTCTTATCCTTCATTCATCAAATGAAATGGACCTTTGGAGTAGTGATTAACACATTTGTTGGTATTACTTTAAAGATTAAACTACTTTTCATCTTGAAACCTTTTCATGAAGTGTCATTGTTTGAGTGGTAGGAAGAAATTCATACAAAGCTGCAAAAATAAAAATAAAAATCTTTCAACCTTTATATTACTTTAGCAAGGTGCAAGTTTAATGGTTGATATTAGTAACTTTTTAACTGTGATTTTTTAATTTTATAAAAGTAGTCAATTAAGCATTTTTAGAAAGATTCCTGACTTTATGAAAATTCACTCGAGATTAACACGTCTCCTACAATGTCATATAGAAGATGAGGAACTTCAGTACAAACGTGTTATGTTCGAAAAATGAAATTTCACTAAAACGAATTGTGTAAATAAAAAATTTATTTACACAATTTATATAGAACTTTTATCACATTTATTTACTGCTAAAGTTACTCTAAATTTTGTGTATTAAGGTATACAATAAATCTCTATTTATAAGGAGAATAATCAAAATATCATACGAAATCGAAATAAAAGTCCTTATAAAACAAGTTAAAAACTGCATAGGCACGGTTGTGCGTTTGGTTACGCTATTTTTGCTTCGTGTTTTTTTGCCTTAATTGAACTCCATTTTAGTAAGTTCTTTGTTTGGAACTCTTTGTGAACATTTCCTATGAGTTTGATAAACTTCTAATTCATAAAACTATCTATGTGTGACCCTATGGGATGTCATATATAAAGTTGGAATTAAGGATCCTCATACGTCAATATCGTAAGCACTAGATGATGACAAGTCTATCATTGTATAAGCAACAAACTAGAAAGTGATTTTATTCTTATAAGCAACGGGACATCATACTCGAAGTAACAATGTTTCTCACTCCCATACCGTCGACAAGGAGGCTCGAACTTGAGAGTTCAGAGGAAATCCAAAGTGATATTAACCACTTGGCCCAACATGTCTTGGTTATGAATATGATATATAATAATATATATGATCATCAAAATGATTAGTTTTACATTTTAGGGCATTTCCCAACATGAGTAACTACCCATATTCTTCTAAAAATTAACAATACAAAATAAGCTTTTTTCAGAACTCATATACATCATATATGCTCATAATGTCTTCATTAAGCTATTGGTGAGTTCAATTATATATAATATGAATTCTTCCATTATTGTACTCTTTGTTATGCTGTAAAGATTACAAAAGTAGTTACAAAGGGCAGTAAAGTTATATTCGAATTAAGGAAGGTGTGGCACAAAACAAAAAGGATTATCATTTGGACACAGCTAAGATTGGTGACAGAAAAGGAAAAAAGAGGTTTATTAAGTAGAGCTTAAAGATAATACACACAATCTTTTGTACCTACATGGATGGTTTGTCTCTGTCACATGCACAGCATCATCATTCATGCTCTTTGCTTCTAACTTTGGAGTGGACCTTTCACAACCTATACCAGCCAGCCTTGAACACAATATTATGCTTCTGCATAGAATTTATACCAAGGAATTTGATTCTGTATTTTGATTCTGAAACTTAGTTTATGATGATTTGTATGGTATATGCACCAAATCTTTGGATGCCATATTTTCTTGCAGTCTCTCAATGCATGAACAAGCACTTTCTATTACAGAAGTCTAGGATTGGTGTGCACAACTGTTATTTGGTGATAAAGTGGCCTAATTCAAATATTTAAGAGAAGTGCTCATTGTTTGTATGATTTCATCATTGTGTCCATGGAGAATATGTGGATGCCAGAAACTCTGAATGCATTACTTTTCACATTCTACAGCCTTTTGATGGATGACACCTATGCTATCTATCCTTTTTTCATGGTTTCAATGTCACAGCAGTATCTATGCTTATCCATACAGATATGAAGATTCTATGAATTTGGTCTCTCTAACTTTTTAAATCTCTGGTTTTTACAGCAATCAAACTTGTTTACTTGAAACATTTCTTTCTTTTTATCAGATGAACCTTTCTGTCACCTAGGAATCTTTGTATGATTTTCCTTTTGCAGCTTGTTCTGGTACTTTAATACTATACCTTGTATTGTGCCTGTAATTGCTTTCAATCCACAAACTTTTTCTGCTTCTTTTACTTTCTCTAGTAAATACAATTCATTAAACAAAAGATGCAATACAAGAAAAAGAGGGAGGGTCACTAAAATATGAATCCAGACAATTATGAAAAGCATGATGTAATGTGACTTCAATAAGACTTGAGAATTGCAGTTTCCATTTTATCTTAAAAAAGAATCAAAGAATTTATTTTGAGCACTAAGGTGATACAATTGGAACTTCAACTTTTTGGGTGAAAAAAGATACTAAACCAGCAGTCTATTTCTTGCTCTAATACCTTTGCAACACTAGTCAATCCTTGCTTCATCACTAGACTGTCTACCAACCTCCACACATCTCTATATATTGAGCTCCATCCCCCAACACATCCTCAACTTCTTCTCATTGAATTCTTGAGCCTTTGTAAGCAGAAAACCTTCATTTTCTCTTTGTTGTCTCACTTTTCTTGGAGTTTCTGTCATTCCACCTCTGACTTCTAAAGCAGTTTTGTTTGGTTCCTTTATGCAGAAAAATGGATTTTCTTGGAATATGTCTTGTGGCCTTCCTAACCATGTTGCAGACAACTCATGGCTATGGAGGTGGATGGTTCAACGCCCACGCAACCTTCTATGGAGGTGGTGATGCCTCTGCTACCATGGGTAAGGACCAAACAAGACATGTTGCAACATGTTTATGAAGTATACCTTATATGTTAATACAAGGTTCTTCTTGTTGATCATGTGCATGTACTTCAGGTGGAGCTTGTGGGTATGGAAATCTTCACAGCCAAGGCTATGGGACAAACACAGCTGCATTGAGCACTGCCCTATTCCATAATGGGATGACTTGTGGAGCCTGTTTTGAGATCAAATGTGTAAGTGATGCCAGATGGTGTCTTCCTGGATCGGTCATCGTCACGGCCACAAACTTCTGCCCTCCAAACAATGCTCTCCCAAGCAATGCAGGAGGATGGTGCAATGCTCCTTTGCATCATTTTGACCTCTCCCAGCCTGTTTTCCAACACATAGCTCAGTACAAAGCAGGAATTGTTCCTGTTCAGTACAGAAGGTAAGGCTTAATATTCATACCATCTAGTTTAGCCAAATAATACACAAGATACAATATGATTGATACCTTGTTCTGTATTTGTAGGGTTGCTTGCAGGAAGAGTGGTGGAATCAGGTTCACAATAAATGGACACTCCTACTTCAATCTTGTGCTCATTACCAATGTTGGAGGGGCTGGAGATGTCGTTGCTGTGTCGGTGAAGGGCTCGAGAACTGGATGGCAAGCAATGTCCCGGAACTGGGGCCAAAACTGGCAAAGCAACTCTTATCTCAATGGTCAAGCCCTCAGTTTCAAGGTCACAACAAGTGATGGCCACACCGTCCTGTCCAACAATGCTGCTCCTTCCAACTGGGGGTTTGGCCAAACCTTCAGTGGGGCACAGTTCTAGTTTGTCAATAACACTGCAACAACTACTACTAACCAAATTATATAGCTTGGGAGGAACCAACTAGTTTTCTGACTAATTCCTTATCATTATCATACATACCACATTGGGTTGGTAAGTGTAACATAATAAAAGATCATAGTGAAGTCATGAAAAGGTCTTTTATGAATGGCCTTGACTCCTATGGTCTTTCTTATTTTCCTTTCTAGGGTGTTATAGAAACACCATCTCTGGCCAGAGAACATTAGTAAAGTGTGTTGCCTGATTTTCATCAGAATTGATGTATGCAAAACTCAAGGCTGAAATGTTGTGTTAAGAAAAATGTTTTACAAGATTGATGTAGCCTGCATAATATGAATGGATGATGGTTTGTAGCAAAATCCATATAGCTTTCTTTGACAATTAAAGGCCACCTTGAACAAGAATATTTGAGTACCAAATGTGCCAATGTAAACATAGGACAAGATACAATGAGCTTTTTGATTCATTACGAACAGAAACAATGAGCTTTTGATTCAATAAGAACAGATTAACAGAACAATGGCATGTACGTGTTAGCGTACCAACAACCCGCCATGACATAGTTACAATCTGCACCAAAAGACTTCTAGGATTCGCCAAAACACATACAAAATTGTTTTGGCATTGGAAAACATAAATTACATACACCTCCAATCTCCTCTGGTCTCGGTAGTCCCATTGAAATCTCCCGGGACACACAACAATCTCCTCTGGTTTCTGGTTTCGGTAGTCCACATTTTCCACAAGGCTTGCATTGATCTCTTCCTGAACAAGTACAACAAGGAGCAATAGACAAAAATGAAGCAAAAGTCATTCCTTAGACCATCCACAACACACTATCAGCTGCAGATAGCTAAAAAGTTAAAAGTTAGAGATGCATAGAGATGGATGTTCTTAACCAGCTCACTGAGTACACAAGAAAATCTAATACTAATACAAATGACTGAAGCATTAGTCTACAGTAAATTATACTCCTACTAGGTATTACATAGAAAAGCCCAATGGGAACAACCTAGAATTCAGCTACACCAGACCCAAAAAGACAACTAAACATCCCAACAAGCAAGCACAATATAGATGTCAACAGAAAACTAGCATCTGGGTGAACAAAAATATCAGAAAAAATAGCACAAATAAAAAAGCAGTGTCCTTTTCCTCATATAAATAAATAAAACATGCAAGAATCAGACCAAATCAGTTTCTGACAACCTAAAGATCATCCATCAATGTATCAAAATCAAATAAACTTAAGAAAAAACAACAATGCAGGAAAAATAATAATAAAGGTGAGAAATTTATGGGTTTTGTTTGGGTGGTTAAGCCCGCCAAACCGTCATCGCCCGATCAAATGTCTGAGCTCTGGATGCGGGCAGTCTTCATCGCAGAATCAGAGGCGGCGGTGGGAGGCGGAGCCGCCTGCAACCCCTACGTGAAGGGAGGGTGGCTGGGCCCATGTCCGCCGACTCCAAACTCTGCTCAGATAAGATCAAGTAGTTTGAAAACCGCCGTCTAGGGTTTTTGCTTTTATAGACCCTTCCAAGAAGGATTTACGGCATGTCGTTTCTTTCTTCGTCTTGTGAATGGAACGGTTGGTCGTATATATGAACCAACTTCACCTTTAAGCTTGGAGCAGGCAATTCGGATCCAAACCCGAAATCCGACCCACATATAAGATCACAAAAATAGGTCCAATTGATTTAAAATAATGAGAATTTGTCGAGCACTAGATACATAATAATCGTTTTGATGGAAAATAAATAAATAAAATTTAGAACAAGAAAGTTAAAAACCTCTAAAGATGAAATGCATTGCTTCATTAAGGATGGAGATTAGAGTGGTGACGTTGTAGTCAGTGGGTGATGTGACTGCTGGCGTGGAGAGGACAAATGATGTAACAGTCGTCAACTTGCTGCAGTCGGTTCACATTGTCTAAATAAATAGATAAAAGATAAAATTATATGATTTTAAGTTTGTGTACTAAATTCGAAATATTTTCTGGTTCATAAAAAACAAAATTAATTAACACTTTACTTTATAAAAACAAAGCTTTATAGTTTTGGCTCCAAATATTTTCTATTTGTGCCAAAAAAAATGGTAGCAAACTTATTTAAAATATCCCAAAAATAAGTTAGAGGTGATGAGGTGATTCCATGAGGCAATGAAACAACACCAGCCAATTTGAACTCATTTAATATAGCCAACATATAAAATTAAGTAGAAAATGAACGGCAAAGAGCAATACAAACTAAAATAACACATAAACTCATTTAAAGAAAAGATTGCAATCTGCAAGGGCTTAAAAGAGAAGAGGAACGCACACTCCATTGTTTATATATGATGCCTCATTTGATCCTTTTCCAGACTTAAACATATTTCACAGCACATACATTTTCATATAACCCACAACATCCCCTCCCATCCTTTTCAGGTTCATTTCTTGCTCACCATTTCTCTTTCTTGATTCACTAACCTCTCTCTCATGATTTGAAATATTTGATATTGATTTGCTATATATTTGTTAGGGTTTCAAGCTTTTTGATTCAATTTGGAGAAAGATTTTGTTTAGTTAACTGTAATGTATGATTCTTGGTTGGGTATAAATTTCTGTTTCTTGATTCATTAACATCTCTCTCTTTTTCCTTAACATGCTTTATTTAAGTTTGTTCCAGTTCCTTGTGTTTAGATATTGATTTGCTATACTTTGGTTAGGGTTTCAAGCTTTTTTATTCAATTTGGAGAAAGATCTTGTTTTGTTAACTGTAATATAGGATTCTTTGTTGGGTATAATTAGGGCATTGCCTGTTGGGGAAGATATAGCAATTCATTTTTTTTCTCTTATGAATCAATCAAAGGTTCTTGTGAATTGTGATTGTTATTATGTATGTTGTTTGTATAAATTGAGCAGGAGAGATGGGGGATGCTATGGCGAGTCGATACTGGTGTTACATGTGCTGTCAAATGGTGAACCCGGTAATGGGAGGTGAGATCAAATGCCCATTCTGTGAGGGTGGGTTTGTGGAAGAGATGGGCAGCAGTGGGGACACCAACAATGAAATTACTTTGGGTTCGGAGCGTGCACGCTCTCTTTGGACCGCGATCTTACTCGGTTTGATTGATGTTAGAGGTCCGCCTCGTGCACGAGTGCTCACAACTCAGCAAGACCACGAAGATCAGGCAGCTGAGATAGATAGGGAATTTGAATCTCCGCTCAGGAGGCGGATAGGAAACTCGTCCACTAATCCCGTCTTTCGTTTCCTTCAAGACCTTCGCTCCTCAATGGCTTCTGAATCGGAGATTAATGCTGAACATGATCAGAGGGAAAATGGCAGTGTGATTGTTGTTAATCCGTTGAACGATGAGGCCTTGTTTGTTCAAGGTTCGTTTCACATGAACCAAGCGCAAAATCCAAACCGGAATGCAGCCAGCATTCTAGGAGAGTACTTGTTAGGGCCTGGTTTGGATCTGTTTTTGCAGCATTTGGCTGAGAACGCTCCTAACCGAAATGGCACCACACCGGCTCATAAAGAAGCAGTCAAAGCAATGCCTACTGTGATTATAGAGGAAAACCTGCAGTGCTCGGTATGTTTGGAGGAATTTGAGATCGGAGGGGAAGCAAAGCAAATCCCTTGTAAGCATAAGTTTCACAATGCTTGTATTCTTCCATGGCTAGAGCTTCATAGTTCATGCCCAGTCTGCCGATTTCAAATGCCTTGCGATGATACAAAGATTGAGACAAGTGGGTTCAGGAACATCGGTGAGAGGGGCCGGATTAACAATACTAGGGGCGGTGCTGGGAGAAGGTACTGGGTTCCTACCCCGTCGCCTTTTGACAATTTGCTTCCCCTGCCAGGATCTCAAAGCAGTGGGGGCTCTACTTCAGCACCTTCATCTGCAAACACATCACAAACTGCTTTTCCTGCCAATGAGGATTGAAGAATTAAAGACCTCTTTGTTTGTACAACATTGTACTCTATACTTTGTACAGTTTTTCACTGAATGTAAATGGCAAACTTGAATGTAATCATTGAAACCTATAAAAGAATTTTTGATATATGAGTCAGTGGCTGCAGTTTAACATATTATGTTTATCAGGATGTTTCTTTTAGAATCAAATCATGAGAATTAACAATAAGCATAAAGGCAATGAAATATAGGTGAAGAAAGGTTAATAAATCTCATTGTTGAACAAAATATAACCAAGTTACATTGACAAAACACTGCTGATGCAGCATATCAAACATAAAAGCCGTAACTGTAAAATTCTCATCAAAACTCAAAACCGATAAATTTTACTAGCTATTGTAAGATAAAATTGGATCTGATGCTGGAAAACCTATGAATACCAAATAGCTGCTCTCAATACCATCACTTAACAGTCAATATCTTGATCACAGAGTTAGCATCAACTCGGTGCAATACCACCACAGAGTCTCCTGATTTGCAGAGCTTCCTCTCTTTTGCTTGTTCAAGAGCCAACTCTACTGCTTCATCAGTAGACTCAGCATCAGAAGATCTTGCAGATGCTGAGCTCAAAAGAGGCACCAGACCTCGGAAAATAAGGCTGTGCCTTGCAGGAGCTCCATCACTGCACGACCACTCAAAGGAATCTGTTGTTATCTCCGGAACCACGATGGACAGAATTGGCACACGAGGCCTGTATTTGGCCATCAGCTTCGCTGTGCTTCCTCCTCTAGTCAATACCAAAATAAGAGCTGCTTTAATGCCATAGGCAGTTCTCACTGCTGAAGCAGCCAGGCTCTCCAATGGACTCATGGGCTGTGGTGCAATTTTCATCATTCTTCTGGATAGCTTATCATCGTTGAAATCCTCCGCCTCCACGCAGATTCTTGCCATGGTTTGGACAGCAACTTCGGGGTAGGCTCCAGCAGCAGTTTCCCCACTTAGCATCACACAGTCAGTGCCATCAATGACTGCATTGGCAACATCAGTGGCTTCAGCTCTAGTAGGCCTAGGAGATTTGATCATGGACTCCAACATCTGAGTTGCTGTCACCACTGGTTTTCCTAGCATGTTTGCCTTCAGTATCATGCTTTTCTGAGCTAGAAATATCTTCTCAATTGGAATCTCCATTCCAAGGTCACCTCGCGCCACCATGAATGCATCCGAGTTTGCAAGAATATCATCAAAGTTAGCAACCCCTTCTTGGTTCTCCACCTGACAAAATTTAACCAGTCAGTGACAATTCCACTTCCAATTCCAAAGAATTTAAATTTGGCCTAAAGATGTCAATGCCACAAGACAAAAACAGCAAGATACCATAACATCCTAATGACCTATACCTACAACATTGCAAATTGTCATACCTTAGACATGAGAAGAATAGTCTTGGCATGCTCCCCAAGAAGCTTCCTGACTTCCACAAGATCCGAACCTTTGCGGACAAAAGAGAGAGCAATCATGTCAATCTTATTTGGGATACCCCAGCTCAGGATATCCTCTTTGTCCTTCTCGGTCAGGGTAGGGAG